>CAUHTR010007644.1:43505-86943 GCA_959609185.1 Schmidtea polychroa | reverse complement strand
CGAAATGAAAGATCTCAAAACGGCGGAACAAATTAAAGAAACTATAAAGAAGATAGAAAAAGTTAACAAGGTTATTGAACAAGTAAACACGGTGAGATCAATACGACCTACAACTGGGGGAAGAACTTATAGAGATGTAGTACAAGTTGGAGCCACGAAGAGAGAAATCAACGAATGGAAACCAGAGACAAGAGTTAAAGTGATAGAATGCTGGACGTGTAAAAAACCGGGACACAGTAGCAGAGAATGTAATATAAAAAGAAGATTTCAATGTTATGCATGTGGTGTTGAAGGTCACATACGAAGAGAATGCCCAACAATCAAATGTCATAGATGCAATGCACGAAGACACAAAGAAAGAGAGTGCTACACAAATATGGAAAGACGAAATCAAGGAAGAGATCGAGAGAAGATGTCAGGAGGAAGAATTCAAAGAAATACCTATCAACAAAGGGAAGATACGTATCAATCAAGGAACGTACATCAAAGACAATGGGGAAACCAACAATATAACAGAAAAGATATTGCAGTTATCGAGTCTGATGATGAGATGATGAATACAAAACAGTCAAGCCAGCCAGACGAGTATAACAGGGAGAATGACCCAAACGAGCACGCTCCGTCAAACGGGACATTGATCGGAGCAATTTACTAAGTAATATTGATTTCAACCAAAGAATGAATGCTAACGGTATGTGTAATTTAAGTATGTATGATGATTGTATGATTGATAAAGATTGTAGTGTTTTTGAATGTGATATTAATAATAATAGTAGTGTAGAAATTAAAAAGTCGAATGATAAGGAAATTCAGAAAAAATTTAAAGAGGAGTGTAAAGTAAATGAATTAGTAAAATACGAGGAAAGAACTATAGAGAAAATTTACAAATTCCTCAAGAAAAATGGAGACGTGTGTATTAATGAAATTGTAGAAGATACTAGAGAGCAGAATATTTTGTCAGTAGAAGAACAAAAAAGTCCAGTAATAACATATAATATAATGCAAGGTAGACCGAGTACAACACTGGATATCCAAGGGCGGAAAGTAGATTGTTTATTGGATACAGGAGCGCGAATTAATGTGATGGCTAAATCTGTAATTGATTGATTAGAAAATATCGAAATATTAGAAACAAGGGAATCGCTAAGATGTGCAAACAACAGTAGATTAGAAACTATGGGTAAAATAAACATCAATGTTAAAATGGGCAGTATTGAAAGAAATGTAACATTCATTATAGTAAAGAATTTAATACCAGAAATTATTGGAGGAGTAGAACTACAAAGGTTATTTGGTATAGAATTGAAATGTATACTAGAAGAACATGAAAAACGTAGTGATTTCATTTGCGAAATAGAAGCTAGATTTGGGCGGATTATAACAGATGAAGAAAGACTACGTCATGCCATCGACGTTTTAAAAGTTACCGGAAATAAGAGACTGCTAGAAATATTTCAGGCAAACAAGAATGTTTTTATGGCAGATAAATGGGACATTGGGTGTACCAATCTGATAAAACATAAGATCATCACGAAAGGAGAGCCAATAATGATTAAACCGAGACGTCAGCCAATAAATTTGGAAGACAAGATTGAGGAAGCAATAAAAAATCTAGAAAACAACGGAATAATTAGGAAGTGTAATTCACCGTGGAACACACCTTTAGTTTGTGTATGGAAGAAAGAGAAAAAAGACATCAGGCTTTGTCTAGACTTCAGACAATTAAACAAGATAACAGAAAGACAAGCATTTCCAATGCCAAAAGTAGATGAAATTTTAGACATCCTACACGGATCCAGATATTTTAGCTCAATCGACTTGGGAAATGCTTATTACCAAGTGAAGTTAGATAAAGAATCTCAAGAGAAAACAGCATTCTCAACAAAAGAAGGTGAACTCTATTCTGGGTAGAAATTCGTGCCAGTTTCTCTCTTTACATCCGCCTGCCAATGTTGCTGTAATAAGACTTCTCATCGTTCGAAACCGAATGTCCTTTTGTTGTTGTTCCCATACTTTTTCCATAGCTTCTGTTCTTTGGATAGTATATATATATCTAATCTTTGATTTTCCTTCCTTAGCTTCTTCATGTCTTGTTTGACACTGGGTGCAAACCATACTTTTTAATCTTGATAGTCCATCTGCATTTGAGTGTTCTTCGCCTTTCCGATATTTTAGTTCAAAATCATATTCCGACAGGTTAGCTAACCATGTTTGGAATTGCGGACTGATTGGCGTTTTTGTAGTGTTCATGAAAACCAATGCCTTGTGGTCGGTGCGAATTATGAATTTTTTCTGTACAGATATTCTCTAAAATGCATGACGTATTCGTGTACGGCGAGCAATTCTTTCCTGGTTACACAGTATCCCTTTTCATGTGATGACATATGTCTCGAGCCATAAGCTATGACAGATTCTTCTCCATCTTCTGTAATTTGACTCAAAACTGCACCAATGGCTCCAAAACTAGCGTCTGTGTCTAAGATAAAAGTCCTATCTTCTCTTGGAAAATCAAGGATAGGTGCTTTGCACAACCGTCTCTTCAGAGTTTGGAAGCTCTCATTGCATTCTTTAGTCCAATTTATATCTTTATCGCATCCAGATGTTGCAGCGTATAATGGTTCAGCGATTTTGGCATAGTCTTTGATGAATCTTCTATAGTAGTTCGTTAATCCGAGAAACGATCTCAATTGTTTTAAACATTTTGATACTTCTGCTTTCTCGATCTCTTCCACTTTCTTCCTCTTTGTCTGGATACCCTTCTCGTTAATTGTGTGACCAAGGAAACACAATTCTGTTTTATTGAATTTGCATTTTTCTGGATTTATCTTCAGTCCTGCCAATTTAATTCTTCTGAATATTTCCCTTAATAGCTCATCGTGGTTTTTTTGACTTTTACCATATACCAAGATATCATCTAGATAAACTACTACTCCCTTGAATAGCATTCCTTGATGCACTGTGTGCATCAGTCTCTGGAATGTCGCAGGAGCTGTTGCTAAGCCAAACGGTCTATTGAAGCAAAATTGTCCTTCTCTTGTACTGAATGCAGTCATTTCTTGAATTTCTGGAGCCAACTCCATTTGATAATACGCCTGACCTAAATCGATTGACGAAAATACTTTTGCATTCGCGAGACAGTCTAGTAAGAATTTGGTGTTAGGCATAGGAAATGACTCTTTTTCTGTTATGGAATTTAATCCACGATAATCAACACACATCCTGATAGATCCATCTTTCTTCCCTACTATAACTAACGGGGCATTCCAAGGACTCTTGCAACATCGAATAACATTTGCTTTCATTAACTCTTTTTATCAGCTCTTCACTCCTTTTCTCCATGTGCATTGGTTGACGTCGAGGATGTTGCATTATTGGGCCTCCTGTTTTCCGCATCTCATGTCGAACTAAGTTTGTAAATCCCAGATCGAATTTCGATGCCATAAAAATTCCGCCGTATTCCTGATCATTCCTTCAATATCTTTATTATTGTCACCTGCCATCGCCACTAGTGCTTTATTTATTCTTTCTTCATCAGTGTAAATTTTGTTTATCAATGACGTTTCTATATTATTGATTTTCACTAACTTTACTCCAAACTCGTTCATTGTATCAATGCCCCCTATGAATTCGGGCTTGATCTCTTTTACCACTACTACTCTGATTATTTTGGTCTTCTGATTCCATGTGGCCGGTATAGTCATGTATCCCATTGCTTCTTCACCTCCAGTTGAAAAAACTCCGCACAATAATATCATACTACGTTTAAGTTCTGGTTTGCCTATTTTCTCCCACAAACTCTTGCTCATGACTGTTACTGATGCTCCAGAATCCCATAACATCTCTGTTTCAGCATTATTCAACATTATTTTACTCCAATTTCTTCCATCTTTCGTCTGGTACATCTCTTCTTCTGCCTCGCCTCTTCGTCGTTCATTTCTTATTTCACAATTTATTGTCTTGACTCCACCGACGAAATGAAACCCTGTTGTTTTTTCCGTCTTCTCTCAATATAGTATATTTTTCAGGGACATTGTATCTATCTTCAATGTCGCTGTGAGCAATTCTGAAATCCTGGCTGTTCTCGGTGTAATCTCTTCTTTCAGATTTTGAATTTTCTTCTTCTATGCACGCTATCCTTTGATATCGGTGTGGAACCTCTTTCCGTAACGAAAAACAATCTCGGAAACCGTGACCTTCAGGCATATCAGGCATTTATTTCCCAGTGGACACTCATACCTTCTGTGTCCCTTTTCGCCACAGCAAAAACAATCACCTACCGTTAATTTTGGGACCGATGCTTGTGGTAGTCCTCAACTTTCGTTGTACAGCCTCCTTGCTATATTCTTCATAGATATTGTTAGCAGCTTCCTTTCTGAGCTATTCGAGATTCACACATTTCTCAAGAATTGTTCTCTTGGAGATTGTTCTCGACGACCATGGTTATTTCCTTCATATTGTATTGGTCCGCGTATAGGATATTCGTCTCTTATTGATCTGTGGTGACTAAATCGGTCTTCTGATTGCCTTCTTTGTGGTGATGTAGGCATGGGATTTTGGGTATTCTGTTGAATTCTCATCTGCCCTCCCTCAGTCACGCTAGCGTATGTTCTTTGACCGATTGCTTTAACAAATTCTGTTTTATGGTTTCCATTTTTGTTACTTTCAAAAATTTTAGCCAATGATCTCGTTTCTTCAATTTTTGTTTCTGGTTTCGTCAATAGTATCTCCCGCAGTCTCGCACCACGTGCTTTATTTGCGATGAGGTCTTGAACAATATCTTCTTCTGATCGTCCTGAATTTACAACTTCAGCTAAAGCTTTTCTTAGCCGTATCTCAAAAGCTGCAAACCTTTCATCATCTTCCTGTTCCATAGCTCCGAATTCTCTGATTTTGTCAGTTATAGATTTTGTAATTGTGAACGTATTTAAGAACCACGCTTTGGCTTTTACATCTGTTATTTCTGTTTCTCTGACGTTTCCCCACAATGTCTTTGCTTCTGCCACTAATAACACATCGAAAGTGCTTGTCAATCGCTGTCCATTTGTCAGTGTGATGTTCAGTGTGAGCATGTCTTGGCATGATTTCGGTAGGCATTCCATTAGCGATTTTGTCGATTTCGAAATGGCGTTGATATTTTGATTTTCGGCGTGGTCGCCAGTGAAATCTATCTTTAAATTTGCAGCAAAAATCTTGAAACTAACAATATATATTTAATCAAAGAATTTATAAATAACAAGTTTTAATTAATTCACAAAAACCGCAAATTCCTAATTATTAAAACAACAAGATATCTAACTCTTTCTATATTATCATCATCTTTAGTTTTTTTTTACTCTTAATTTAAATATAATTCGTTTGAAACATTTTTAAGGAACATCACTAGATTTTCTGTTACATCTTTATCTAAAATTTCTATTTTTTTTATATTAAGAAATGTTTAAAAACTTTGTCATGAAAAACGAATTATTACAATAAATATCATTATAAAGTTTAAATAAAAATACCATTAATTATTTTAAAACATTCATAAACAAATAATGATAACAAACATTTATTTGAATCAGACAATCATAAAAAAATCAATATTAAGTCAATTATTGTCATTTACAATTTTTATAATTTTGGTAATTCTTTATAATTCTTTCTATATTATCATCATCACTATCTTTTCTTTTTTACTATTTTTTAAATTTAATTCATTTGGAACATTTTTAAGGAACATCATTAGATTTTTTTGTTAAATCTTTATCAAAAATTTTTTTTTATCATAATTGGAAATTGTTAAGAACTTTCTCATAAAAAAAGATTTTTTTAAATAAAAATCTTTATATACAGTTATAATAAAAGTACCATTAATATTTCTAAAACAATCATAATAATAATAATAATAGTAATAATAGTAATACTAGTAATAATAATAGTAATAATAATAATATAAATAATAATAGTAATAATAATTTATTATTTTTATAAATTCTATAACTTGTTAATTCTTTCAACATTATTATCATCATTAGCACTTTTATAGTCTTCATTTAAATATAATTCGTTTAGAAAATATTTAAGGAACATCACTAGAATTTCTGTTAAAATTTTATCTAAAATTTCTATTTTTTTGTTATATTAAGAAATTGTTAAGAACTTTGTCATGAAAAACGAATTTTTACAATAAAAATCATTATAAAGTTTAAATAAAAGTACTATTATTTCTCTAAAACAATAATAATAATAATAATAATAATAATAATAATAACAAATAATAATAACAAACATTTATTTGAATCAAAAAATCATAAAAAAATCAATATTAAGTCAATTATTATCATTTACAATTTTTACAATTTTCGTAACTTGTGAATTATTTCGATATTATCATCATCATTAGCTTTTCTTTTTCTCTCTATATTAAAATTTAATTCCTTTGGAACGTTATCAAGGAAACTCACTAGATTTTCTCTTAAATTATTATTTAAAATTTCAATTTGTTTCTGTCTTTGTATTTTTTGGTAAAGATTTATTTTATCTCTATTGCTTTTATTGAATTCTTGTAATTTGAGAAAAATATTTTGTTTAGTGTTTAATTTTTCGATTTTCGATTTTTTTTCTTTATGCTCTAATTCTTGTATTTTCAATTGGACTTTCAACTCAATTGATTTTCTATCAGAATTTTCAGTTTTCGTAATATTTTTTGATGTTGCTCCAAATGATAATTTTTCTTGAATTCGATCTTGCTGTTCTTTTTCACTTGAAAGATGTATTTCTTTGTATTTGTTTACCAGTTTGCTGTGAGTTACACTCGTTAATTTTGATATTTGGTTAGTTTTATTCACTTTCTTTTCGCTAATTTTACTAATTTTCTGAACTTTAAATGTTTCTAGCTGTTGTCTATTTAAATGACATAAAGAAAATAATCGATTTTCATTATTTTTCAAATAATCATGACACGTTTGAACTTCTTTGTTCGGAGTATTTAATAATAATGTAAATTTAGAATTCATGTTTTATTGTTTTATTAAATATCAAATTTATAAATAGGAAATTAATTTTTTTTATTTGAATTTATTTTAAATATAATTGGCTAATTTTATTTTAATTATTATTTTTAAAATTGTATTGTATCAATTAATTAATTTGAATTAATTTTCGTCACAGCCTTTTTTTTATTCACATGAAAAAAGGCTGTGCCGAAAATTCGTGAGTAATAAAAACTTCAATATATATATATATTATGATTTATAGAAAATCGTAAAAAAATCAATAGTAAGTCAACTATTATCATGTATTATTTTTATAATTCTCCTACCTCGTTAATTCTTTCAACATTTGCATCATCACTAGCTTTTCTTTTTTACTCTTTATTTAAATTTATTTCGTTTGGAACATTTTTAAAGAACATCACTAGATTTTCTGTTAAATCTTTATGTTTAATTGTCCTTTGAAGACTGGTCCTTAGTATCGTCTTAGTAATCGTCCGCGTTTCTCGACGGAGCAACTCGTACACTTCATCGGACACCTCATAATCTGACAGACAACTGAAACCTGTATCATTAGCTGCGGTGATTTTCTTGACTTTTAATTTTTCAATATCTGCCTCATTTGCTAGTGGAGGACCACTTTGTTCAAATTGATTCTTAATACTCGTTACACACTTGTCAAAACTTTGATCTGAAAATTGTAATCTGACGAATCGGATCTAAAATTCTGCGGCGCTATCCACCAAATAAATTTGATATTAGTTGGCCAAAAACACCATTAAAGTTATCAGGATCTCTTGGAGTCATAAAAAAGGAACCATCAGTTTCGTTTGTAGTATTCCCAACAGGAACATGACGAATAATATGAGAAACAATCAAGACATCATCATTATCATCATAACCATTTGAAAACAACTCACAATTCGAAAACATCCATCCAAAACTCGATACAATCAAAACTCCGAAAAATAATAATAATGATCACATTCACAATTGTCCGCGTCTGTGTGCGCACACAAAAGCCTCCTAAAACCAGTACAAAGCGCACATAGACGCGAGAAACGACAATTAATCATCCTCCCCCCTTGACACCTTGGTGTCAATCTCCAATAACCCTCACACATCCATCTTTGTATTATATATATATATATATATATACTACACGTTAGTATTGTGATATGAAGTCATATGATATAACCCATATCGATGTTCAAAAAATTATAGAAAATATATCATTCAATTCTGAATGTCAGAGAGAAAAAAAATGGTACAATTAACGAATTGTACTAAACATTTTCAAATGATCAAAGGAACATTAATGGAAGCTGAAAAGGCCACAATACTAAATTTGAAGAATGAAAAGAATTTAGCGATTATTTCAAGTAACAGTGAAAACGTGAAACAGCTCCAATATCCTTTTAAATCCGAATCAGATTAAACATTCCAAAATATTGCAAACATAAACCAAATGAAACTTTCAAAGAAAAAAAAAACAGAAACCGATATTAAGTTGAAAGTCAAATTGAAGATACAAGAATTAGAGCTTAAAGAAAAACAAATTGAAAACGAAAAATTTAACAGTAAACAAAATATTTTTCTCAAATTACAGGAATTCTACTGGCGGCTATCTGCTGTAGTAAATCAAGGTGACGCTGAGCAGGGTTAGGGTACCCTAGGGGTGGCCACCTGGGGTGAAATATAGGCTATGACCTGTCCCGAGTCAAATGAGGGCCACATGCAAAATTTCATCACCCTAGGTCCAACGGCGGGGAATCCTATGGTTAACAAACAAATAAACTTTCATCTTTATATATTAGATTTAGTTTTCTCAATTTAATTAAATGAAAGTATTTTCATGTATATAATTTTGTATAAAATAGCCTAAAATAATTTCCTTTAGTTACTAAATAGCGTTTTAAATTTATTTTTAGAATAAATTTAATTTTTTAATTATTTTTCATATTTTAAAAATATTTGAATTTTAACATTTCTAAAAAAACTAAACCTGTCTTAATAATTCTTTTAAAATTATATTTTTTAAAAATTATTTAACTTCCCATTTTTAATTAAAACTCATTTTAAATTATATATTAAAATCAAATTTAATCATACTTAAAACAAATTTATTATATTAAATTTAGAAGACTATTGTTAGTTTTAATACAAAATCTTTAAACTCCACAAAATACAGTTACCCCATCACTTCGTTTAATAATTTGCACGGTTCGACTTTTGCCAATATTAAAATTTTGATAGTTATCGGTGGGAAAATCACTGTCAACACTAAAACTTTTAAACATGTCCGAAAAGAAATTCGGTTTACGAATAATTTGCTGATTTTCTTGAGCATCTAAATCTTAAATCCAGATCTAGTAATATAAATAGATAAAATACAATGTCTGTAAAAAATTTTATTGACAATAAAAATTAAATAATTACTTGAAATTTGTATGGTTTAGCCAACATTTCATCACGAGGATTAACTGGAGGTCTTGTGATCACTCGGAAAAGGAGACATCGCAAAAGAATTGAAATCATTAAAATCATCCATAAAACCATCATTAGACACTGAATATAATTTAGATAATAAATATGATTGGAAATCCTTTATTACAAAAGTCATCGAAAGCAGATCGAAACATGTTTTTCATCATATGATCTATGTGATTAAATAGATCATCCATGTGATTTTAATTCAGGTAAACTTATCAAAAACTGAAAGATTTATTGCTATTAAAATTAATATTATTATAAAAATAAAATTTATTTTGTTGCTTTTGAGCGAATTTACAATATTTTACAATAATTAAAAAATTCAAATCATCAAATGATTATTAGAACAAATAAACAATCTAGAATTTTACCAATTCTAGAAAATTAAATTTATAATTTTTGTAGATCATGTTTTTTTTGCTAATTAAATCAGATATATTTATTAATAAATATTTTATTAATGCTGAAAATATTAAAAAATATCTATTAGTCAAAGATATATTAAAAGTTTATTTACAGTTATACAAAAAAATACATTTTCAAAACTCTGAATAGCAAAATTTCGAATAATGTTTTAATAAAACTCGTAAGTAGTTTTTAAGACAATCAAATATTTCAGTTACTTAGTTAAAATCTGATAATGAATATCATAAAAATTTAAAAAATTTGATGGATTACACTTGTAGAAGATCTTTCATTTCTAAAAGCTTTTTCTTATTTCTGTATTTCCCCTGAAACCGCCCATAACTTTTTTATTTAGCAACTAAACGCCCATCGCAAGCAAAGTAGGAAATGCGATTAAGCGAGTGATTATCAACAAAATAGAACTGTATATGACCAGACGAGCCACAGGCAATCGTATTAGGTATCGTGCCCCGTTTTCTCTTGTTTTCTCTGTT
This sequence comes from Schmidtea polychroa, assembly GCA_959609185.1. Classification (NCBI taxonomy): domain Eukaryota; kingdom Metazoa; phylum Platyhelminthes; order Tricladida; family Dugesiidae; genus Schmidtea; species Schmidtea polychroa. The sequence continues at coordinate 76,577 of CAUHTR010007644.1, read as the reverse complement.
TTAAATTTCTCACTCATCGCTATAAGATTTTTCAATACTGGATTTCAGAGTCAGATTAAATCTTAAGATTATATAATTGGAATTTACTGTCCGATTTCCTAAAGTTATATTTGGTAGGCAAAAACTAGAATATGAAATAATTTGTTTAGCCAAAACAAATAGACAACGAGAAAATGCGAAAATTTCAAATCATGAAAAGAAAAATGGCATTGTAGAGGTCTCACTATTTGAGAGTCCCAACGTTGCACTGATGACTATAACGTCTATTTAATGTGAAAACGAAGTCGGGTTAGTAAAATATTTATTTAAAAACACAAATTATTTACCAATACAAATTCTGGTAAAGGATATTCTACTGAAAAGAATGATGCGTGTTGTTTTGCGTGTTACCTTTGAACGTTTCTGTTGTATCGTGTTTAGTTTTTAGTTTACTGTAGAAGTGGTAAAACATTTTTGGCGAAGAAAATGATTTTTTGACCATTACTTATACTTTTTTTATTGCCTAAATTACCACAATAAATAAATATGTTATCTTGTTAAAATAAATATGTTTTTCATGTATGCAAACATTAAAATTATAAAATATATTCATTTACTTATTTTAAGCTTTATTAAAAACATTATTGTTAAAAAAATTATTTAAATTGGTATTTATTTTTCAAGCTTAAGAAAAATTATTTAAATTATGTTTGTCGCTTAGGGGCTGTGTCATTTTTAAATGGTTTAGGTGTATTTATGGATCTTTTCCATGACTCCTTTCTAAATATCTTCCTGACTATTGTCTTTAGGCTATCTTTGTACTCATGGTGACGACAACTGTTGGTGCTGTACACAATGGTTGAAAATAATTGAGCAGGTGAGCTCTATTGCTAAAACTACTCCTCATTTTATTTTCTTGTCAGGTTTTAGACTGCCGATAGAAGGTCTTACCTCATTATTCATTATCTATTTCTATTGTCGGATCATTAACATGTCTTCATTTAATTATGGTCCTCATTTCTTGATGTTTTCTATTGTTATCTTCCAAAAAACAAAGTTATGTATAAGTTATTATGTGTTGTCTGTAAAATTTGTAGATATTTTATTTCCCAGTTAATAAATTTCATCCTATACACTCTGCAGTACTTGTGAAAATTCAACTTGTACTTCAAAGAATTTGAGCCGGGATCTGCCTGTATTTCCAATTCCAACCTAATGTTCTACTAAAACGAACCCGTCCTATGCTATTTCTATTCAAAACAATGCTCCAAACTATTCCACATCCGTTATCCATCAGCACGAGTGCCAACGGTTTACGAACGTATCTGGTTGCATTGATAAAAATATAAAATTCGTATAAAGTACCATTCATATAAACTTTAAATATTAAAATTAAGAAGTAAACGATAAAAAAAACAACAAAATTAACAATTGACTAAACCAAATTGTATACAAAATTTTATTAGCTTATAACATTACATAAATTTACAATACATAAAATTACCAAATTTAATTTAATCTTACCCGATGGCATAGACCGCAATACTGAGAGCTAATATTGTATGTCAAAAACAAGTGACTGAACAAGTGACTGTGTGAAAATCAGTCTAATTCCAAGTTAGCACTAGCTAGTTAAGTGAATCTTTTCATCGGTATTTGAGTAGGTAGATGTGGGCTTACGGCAGCAATTTGGTACACCCATTATTACTCAATAATTAATCAGAATTTAACAAATATTTTCATTAATTTTCCTATTATTTCAGTATTTTTAATATTTATTAGTTTCGTTTGACATGTAGATCGTTCTGATTTTAATTCATTTCAAAAGCCTGTGCCTCTGTCAGCTGATCGTGCTTCGATTTGTCCGGATGTGCAAGAGCATACGTATTCACTAGATCTTGGTATAGATCTGGCATTTTGTTAACTTTACTTTTCTTGAACATGTCTATAGTCATCCAATATTAAAAAGTTTTCTTTAATATTCTAATTTAATATTCTAATTTAATGATTTATTTATATAAAAATATAAACTAATAAATACAACTAGCGTGACGTCAGACTCAGCACAAATCACCCACCACCCACGTCACGTTTCGTCACGTTATGAAGGAATTCAAGCGTGACGTAATTATGCAATGACCCCTTATTTATTATTAGTATTTTATATATTTTAGTTTAAATTTAAATTATTAATTCTTATATGTAATTCCTTATTCTCTTTATTACTAATTTACGAAACCTGAGACAAAAATATTCAAAATATATTAGTCAAACTTATTATACATTTAATTCTAAAAATAAAATCAATAAAAACAAATTTTTAAACAAAGATTTATTTGAATAACATCTGGTATTTCTTCAGCTGTTTCTTTGAATTGAAAGAATGATGGATCCAGATCGAATTATTGAACAGCAAACGAGTCACCTCCATATAATGCCCATATGCATAACTTTTATTTGCAATTGTTGAAAATAGTCAGCAAGTAAGAAAACATCCAATTTAAGATATAACATCATGCAATCAAACAATGATCTACAATGAAATTCTTTACAGAGATGTTCTGCCTTTTCATATTCATCAATCGTGACTCCTTCAAAAATTGATGGTAAGTCATATGTATCTTTTAAAACTTCTAAAGAAGTTGCAAAATTATATGGGAATATACTTTTTGAATTAATAATAGTCCCCCTAAATTCAGATGATGGGGGTTTTTACTGCATCATTTAAACTGGAACTAACAAATTGACAAGAATCGATAAATTTAATGCTTAAACTATCAACTCTTGCCGTTAAAGTCAAAAACTTTTCACTGCTGGTAGGAATACAACTAATATCTCAATTTTTCATTTCATTTAACCCATATTTAAAAATATAATGAAAAATTATTATGAAAAATTACAGGCTTGATAAACCTAATTTGTCTTGAAATATTACATTTGGAACAAGCAGCCCCAAAATATTTACCCGAGTAATGATCATGATTTTTAACTGGCGGGGTGGTACCAAATTGCTGCCATAAGCCCACATCTACCTACTTATTTATACAGATTTTGATTGTACGCCTATGCATTTTCTGGTTCTGTATCTAATTAGAATGCAGTAGAATTTTTATTACTTTTTCATGCATGTATGAGTGTGTGTAATTATTTATTTTTTAATTGAACTTATTTAATTAATTTATTATTTAATTTTTTATTAATTTTAATAATTTAATTTTATAAATTTTATAATTTAAATCTTTTTGGTTAATTTAATTTTAATTTTTATTAATATAAACACTTTGATTCTATAAATTTCATAAGTTACATAATTCTATAAACTTTACAATTTACATAATGTTAACTAATTTTATTATTTCAACGATTTAATTTTATAAAATTTTATAGTTTAAATAATTTTCAAGTAATTCTATTTTACATTTTATTATTTTTCAATCGAAAGTTTTAGTTTCAATTTTTTTTTAAATTTATTTATCTTTTTATTCTATTATACGGGTTTCATTGATTCTTAATGTGTTATATAATTTATTTTATTTTATTTATTTTAAATTTAAACCTTTTCAACATTGTGCGGTTTTTGTTTTAGGTATTTTCAATCCATTAAAACAAACTCTCAATTCTCGGTTTTAGCTCAACAATTATTATTTGTTTTACTTGTTTTAACCGAGCTGTTACTGTTTGAATTGTTTCAAGCTGTTCTTTATTTAGTTTAGATTTTTCTTTAAATAAAAATTTGAAAATAGTTCTTTTTATTATTTTTAGTGATTTTAGTGATTTTATTATTTTAATAATCAAAGAAATTTCGCATTTTTTTTTAATTAATTAAGTGTAATTAATAATTAAGTGTGCACCGATACATTCAAAACATACATAAGCACAAAAACAAAAAAAATAAACAGGCACCAACAAACAAAGCACCAATAAAACGGCAAGGACATAAACACTACATACCAGAACAAATTAATTGTTTATTATGATTTATTATGGTGATCTTGACTTAAATAGATTTGATATGGATTGGATTGAATTGCCCGCTTCTACCATTTTTCTTCATCTGCATTCCGCATATATGCTTACTTTACTATTTATTAGTTCCTGTTCTATATTACTTAGTGAGCTCAAATTTTCGATGACTCTTTTAATGCCATCCACCAACATGACGATTAAAATCATTTAATAAGGGGAAAGAAAATAAAAGAAAAATATAAGTAAAAATTGAAAAAATATAATAAGTATTATATTAAAAATATCAAAATAGAAAAGTAGAAAATTTATTATTAAAACAAAAAATTAATAATGTTGGGCAAAATTTGATTTCAAGCCCATATAGTTGAAACATGACTGAAAATTGAGGTTGCTTGGTACAGTTTTAAGGGAAATTGCTAGATTTTTTAATATAATTTTTATTTTTATCGTTTTGTCTTTTTTCTTGGTAAAGTTTTATTCTTTTATATAGTTTTATTACTTTTAAATTATTTTCTTTGTTTTCCAATATTTTTCTATTGTGTCTATTGAATTCTATTAATTTGAGTAAAATATTTGGTCTAGTGTTTAATTTTTCGATTCCAATTTGTTTTTCTCTAAGCTCAAATTCTTTTATTTTCAATTTGACTTTCAACTCAATATCGGTTTCTGGTTTCAAGTTTACTGTTTTTTCTTTGAAAATTTCCTTTGGTTTACGTTTGCAATATTTTCTTTTTTCTCTTTTAATTATTAATTCGTTTGTTATTGGTACTTTGTTTTCAAAAATTGTTTTAGCAACAATTTCGTCCTGAGTTTTCTTAATTTTTTCAGATTTTTCTTTGAAACTTGTGTTTAACTTGATTGGTGAGTTTAAAGGATATTGCAGGTGTTTCGCTTTTTCACTGTTACTTGGAATAATCACTAAATTCTTTACATTCTTCAGATTTTGAGCTTCTATTAATGTTCCTTTGATCATTTGCAAATGTTTAGTGTTATTCGTTAATTGAACCATTGGTTTTTCTTTAAAAACTTTTAAAAATTGGCAGTTTAATGAATTTTGTAGTAAAATATCTGAATGAGTTTTGACTCCTGAGTTAAATGGATATTGCAGCTGTTTTACCTTTGCACTATTTGCATTTTCTCGATAAAAAATTGANATCTGAATGAGTTTTGACTCCTGAGTTAAATGGATATTGCAGCTGTTTTACCTTTGCACTATTTGCATTTTCTCGATAAAAAATTGATTTTATCCCAAAATTTCCAGTTTTTGTAATATTTCTTGCTCCAAATGATAATCTTTCTTTAATTCTATTATGCTGCCGTTTTTCATTTATAAGACGCAATTTTTTGTATTTGATTAACAGTTTTCTGTGGGCTAGTCTCGTTAGCTTTGATATTTCATCAGTTTCATTCACTTTCTTTTCGCTCATTTTAGTACTTTTCTGAACTTTGAATGTTGCAAGCCTTTCTTTATTTAGATAACTTAATAAAAATAACTGCTTTTCATTATTATTAAGAAAATCATAACATTCTTTGTTCGGATTATTTAATAATAATGTAAATTTAGAATTCATATTTTATTATTTAATTAAATATCAAAATTATAAAATTGCAAATTAAATTTTTTTATTTCAATTTAATTTAAATATAATTGGCTAATTTAATTTTAATTAATATTTTTAAAATTGTATTGTATCAATTAATTAATTTGAATTATTTATTACGATTTGTAAAGTATTTATTTTAAATATCTGATCTTTAAATTTAGATTATTTTCTTGTGATTTCATGAATTTATAAAACTGGTTTAGATGGACATTTGAAATTTGAAATAATTTAATTATGTAATATTATAAATTTAATATTTAAAAATTACAAAATTGAACTTTTACTTGAAACGATATTAATTCTTTTATGGCCAAAATATTAATAGAAAGATTTAAATATAATGATAAATTAAAAAAAAATTCCTTTTAATTTTGTCTATGAAAAAAGACAAATTTAATTTAATGATATAAGTTTTTAATTTGTATATAAAAGTTTTCATTAAATAATAAAAAACGGTTTTGTGCCAAATACTAAGAAATAATGTTATTTTGTATTCTCCGTAATTTTATTATGAGAACTTTAGAATGTACTAAAATACAAAAGTTATAATTTTAATTTTTAATTATAAAGAGTTAAGTCATTTTATGTTTCTAAAAACGTAATATAAAAGATTTTATCTACACAGAATTTTAAAATTTTATTTATTCTTTAAATTGATTTTTATAGTTTTTCATAGCCAAATTCATTAGGAATTATTTTTATAAAGAAAATCTTTCTAGATGTTCTATAGTCATTCTCAGTTTATCCTCGGCTATAAGAATATTTAAAATTCTATAAATGAAAAATAATTTTAAATTTTAAATGCTTTTAATATTTTTATCAAACGTAAAAACTTGTGATAATTCATTTTTTCATTCCTGTCTCCTCATAATTTGTACGGCTCTTGTTATATCACTGATAGTTCAGTACTCGGGATGATTTGTCATTTTTTCCCATACTTTTCCAACTCCCATTTCCAATTTGTTTCAATTTATGAGAGGCTTTTCTAATACCACCTAAAAACTAAGTCTTCTTTATAGTGACTCAAACTCTACCTCCTTTTTACTATTATAAACCTAATTCGCTACATTCAATATAAAAGGTATAAGTTGTTGGCTCAGTGGAACACTTCTCCTGAATCTCTGCTGACGATGTCTGAAACATTACCCCGCCCCTTGATTATGAGGACAGTTAGTCCCCTTTGCCTATGACATGGAATAATTCTCAGTCCATCCAACTATTAAAATTATTCAATACGAACTAAAAATTTTAAACTGGAAACAAAAACAACAACAAAAAATTAAATCCTAAGTAGAAATTTATTAGCATAAAATTACTTCATACTTAGAAATTACAAAGCAAACTCACCACAATCGCATAAACCTAAAACTGAAAGCGTGTTAGCAACAAAAAATTGTGTCTAAAATTTCATTACAAAAAGTTAAGTTTAAATTAATTTTCCGTCAGTATTTATACTGATTTTGAGTGTACACCTACGCATGATCTGCCACTATATCCAATTTGAATGCGGATAATTTTAATTCATTACACACACATGAGTATATGCTTTCATATTTAATTTAATTGATTGTTTTAAACAATCGAATTATTTATTTTAATAATTTTATTTTTTATTACTTTTATTAATCAATTTTATTGGAAATTTTTAATTCAATTTTTATTCATTTCTTTATTGAATTTTATTTAATTTTTTAAATAAATTTTTCCTGTTTATTTTCTTAAAGTATACAATCTTTGCCATAGCTCCTTCATATATAAATGCGAGCCATATCATCCTTACTTAATTTGATTATGACCTTTCGTATGTCTTGGGCTAGAACTGAGAATTGAGAGTTTGTTTTAATGAATCGGAAATACATAGCATAAAAACCGCACCAAGTTGAATTAAAATCTATGATCATACACAAAATAATACAATTTAAAGTACACAACACATGGAAAATAAATAAAACACGTATAATATAATCGATGAAGGCAAGAAGTTGCAATGACCAACACAGTTAAGAGAGAAATAATGCATTCGAAAAATCTGTTAAATAGAAAAACAAAAGCATAATAAATAAAATAATAATTGATAATAAAATAATTAATTATATGAAAAGATATTTAAGAAGAATTAATGGTCATATTTACACACGAAAGAGCTTTGGTAATGAGTGCATACGTTAAGAAGAGGAATTAAAATAAATAAATTTTAAAATTGAAATTGAAATTTCTATTAAACATAGATAAAATAATAAAATTTAAAATAAAATTAGTTAAAATTATTTAAATTATAAAATTTATAAAATTAAATTGTGAAAATTATTAAAAATTAAATAATTTGATTAATTAAATCAATTAAATTAAATATAAAAAATTTCACACACTCATATAAGTCTGTGCAACGTAATTCAACAGTACTGCATTCGGATTGGATCTAGTGGCAAAGAATGCATAGATGCACAATCAAAATCAGTATAAATACTAATTGCAAATTCAGTTAAAAACAATCTTTAACATTAACACCAAATTTTTGATTAGCTCTTAGTTTTCGGTCTATGCCATTGTGGTAAACTTGTTTAGGATTAATTTAATTTTATGTAATGTTCTAAGTTAATAAATCTTTATATTCAATTTAGTTTAAGTTATTTTTTTAGTACTTTTTATCATTTGTTTTTAAGTTAAAAAATATGTTTGGTTAGTTTTGATAGTTATGGTTTTCATAATCGGGTTTGTTCCAATAAATAAATTTAGTAACGATTTAGGAAATGTTATTTTATTCGATTTTATTGGGTAGATAGTGTCACGAGACACAAAGCCTATCGAGAAAAAAATTAGCTCAATCAAACAATTCCAACTGCCAAATTCAAATAGAGAACTCAGACAATTTTTGGGAATGGTAAACTTCTACTACTCCTATGTACCAAATTGCAGCCAACTTTTAGCCACCCTAAATGACCTTATCAAAACAAGGCGAAACATCAAAATAAACTGGTCTGAGGAAGCAATCAAAAACTTTGAGAAAGCAAAAACAAGCTTATCTCAAGCCACATTACTTGGACACCCAGATCCAAAACGAGATTACAACCTAGCAACAGATTGTTCCGGATTTGCAATGGAAGCAACTCTTTACCAAGACAATGAATTTGGTAAACAACCTATCGGTTTCTTCTCCAAGAAATAAAAAATTCACCAGACAAGATATTCTACATTCGATCGGGAACTGCTCGTAATTCATGAAGCCATAAAACATTTCCAATATCTACTAGAAGCAAGGAACTTCAAGATTTATACAGACCACAAACCTTTTACAAACGCGATAGAAATGAAATATCCATCACCTAGACAAATAAGACAATTAAACTGTACAATCAATAACATCGCGGGAGCAGCAAACATTGCAGCAGACACCTTGTCAAGAACCGAAACAGACATAAACGCACTCGAATTCAGCAAAATGATCGAAATCGAAAAAAACAAAAACAAACAGACAGAAACACTGAAAGAGTTACCAACAAAACATAGCCTAAATCTCGAACAAATCAACGATTGCTGGTACGAAGTCAGTAACGAAAATACACCAAGAATACCCCTACCGAAAAAATTCAGGAATAAGTGCATCTCAAAGATACACGATATCAATCCAGGAAACAAGGCCACTTACGAAATCAACCACAACAAATACATATGGTCAAACATGCGAAAAGAAATAAAAGATTTCGTAAAGACATGCAAAAGTTGCCAGATCAACAAAACCACAAAAAACTAACGGTTGATAAAGTAAATTTCTCAAGCACCCAAGCTTTCGAAACAATACACATATACATAGTAGGACCGTTACCACCAAATAACGAATATAAGTATCTACTAACGATAATATACAGAAAGACCCACTGGTTCGAAATAATCCCAATAAAAGAAATATCCGCACAAAACATCTGCAACAAAATCGAACTAAACTGGATAGCCCGATATGGACAACCTAAAACATTGATAACAGATCAAAGGAGACAGTCGAGTTGGAATTAGGTTTTGATTAGGTCTTCGATTTGTGGCCATACTTTTCGGTGACTGATATTATGCGATTCTCTGGGATTGTTGTAATACCAACCTGTATGTTGATGTCTGTATATTTTCTCCGATTGTTCTCAATTGTTCTGATGTTTTGATGGTCCAATATTACATTTTCTATTCTTTCGATTATTTCGCTTTCGATTCTTGTGTCTTGATTTCTTTGTAATTCGAGTTCGTTTCTCGGTACAACTTTCATCATATTGATTTGTATTACTCTTCTTTGTTGTCTTTCACACATTTCTTCTATCTTTTACCTCTGGCTGTCATTGGTAGTTAGTCTCATTATATCAACTTTCAACAGTTCTTACTTTCTCCTCCTCCAATACTCTCCTTCTCTTCTTGCCTGGGGTTCTTTTCGTCTACTCTTTTCGTCTTCTGCTTCTCATGCCTCTGTGATCTGTAAGGCGTTCCATTGTTGTTGTTGTTGTTTTGTTGGGTTATTTTCAATTTGTGATCTGCTTCCAACGTATTGTAAGACATTTACGTTTGGAAGTTGCTTTCTTTCCATTTTGGATTGATAATCGATCATGTTACTGCACAGTCTGGAAAGAATGGTTATCTGATCATTTCTACATATTACGTGTATAATATGAACATTAATTATAAATTGATAAAAACACCCAAAATACATAAATAAAATGAAACTATTTGGCGAATAACATATAAATATCAAATTTAAATTAAAAATTAATAAAACTTACTTTAAATTGTAAAAATTGAAAAAAAATAAAATTTTGTTAATTTCTAATTAGAAAAAACATTTGTTAGAAATAACGACTCTTCTATTGATTAGCACACCTACATGTATTAAATATGTTAATATTCTCTGCAAACAAATATAAATGCAAATGACGAAACGCACAATGGACAATCATGAAGTGATAGATGCAAAGTATTTAAGACACTCATTCACACTAATCTCGCCGAAGTTTATACTGTTTCCAATTTTAATTTTCTTTTAAGAGAAAAATTAGTATACGCTCCAGTGAATGCATTCATATTTTCTAGGGACATGCAGTCAAACTCAAACGATTTAAGTAAAAAACATATATTACAAACATACAATGGAAAATGCGCGAGCAACTTCGAGTTAATTATGAATTGTTGTATTTTGTAAGCAACCACAAAATATCACGTATTTTTATGCCCAAATTGTCTGCTTATTCGGAAGTGGTATATAATATATACAATTGTCAATTTTAACAGTTAAATTTTATCCAAATGTATTTCAATGCAAATAATATTCAACAAATCACCGAAATATTTTACAGATTATAATATTCATTTCATTTGTATGTAACAGGCAGAGCAAACTAATAAAAAGATTGTAATAGATTTATTATGTAATAACTACATTTTTTCAAATTTAATAATTATTTTATTATTAGCCACTTGCCGGGCGCGCGCTCAAATATGAATGCAAAGAATGTGTACCATTTTGGGCGAGCGCTCACATGTGAGCGCAAACTCATAGAGAAAAAATATTGTCCTTTGAATAAGAAATCTGATCCCGGGCGTGGACTAACATATGAGCGATATTTCGAACAACATTATTTTACGATATGTATGTTCTAAACTGCCATTTCTTAGGTCATTTTTTTTATAAACACATGTGAATTTTCGGTTATACACACATGAATTCCAGGTTCGTATTTTTTTCATATTTTCTAAAATATCAGTTGTCCAATAACCACGCGCGCGACTGCATCGTTTTTGAATTGTTTCACTTCGTTCTTCGGACATTTCGTGTTTTTCAAACTGTTTTTTTGTTTGTGTATGTGTGTGTGCACTTTGATATATAATAACAATAATTAATAATTAGTGAATACAAACTCGGAAAATTAAAAAAAATATATTTACGTTATATTTTGATTATATACTATTAATTAATGATTTATAAAAATAGTTTTTTTTGACGGAAAACATGAAAAAAAAATCGCCCGGCAAGTGGTTAATACTGTACTTTATAATTAATTTTATCGTTAGTATTATAATTGAAAATAAGAGAAAATATTTAATTGACTAATTTAAAGATTTACTTAAAATAGTTGCAACTAAGTAGCAATTAGAAAATTATTTAGTGGACACGGATAATAAAAAGTAAGACAAAACAACATAAAAAAGACAAAATTTTATTTATATATTCATTTTTGCGGAGAACATTGTGAATTATCGAGTTTCCTGTTTCTGCCTACCTGCAACTTGCGCAAATAACTAATAATTATTTAAAAAATTTTAGAAATGAACGCAAAACTAATTTTAAAATAATAATATATAGTATAATTAATATTCATATCAATAATAGTCCTTTTAAATCGTATTTCCTATAATTAAAAAAATTAATCAAAAATCTTACACTATTTAGAACACATTTGCATTTTTATCAAAATTATATAAATATCAATTATTGACCAATGAAAGACAAGTATAATTTTTATTATAGCAAAATGAAGAATTCTGGTTTTTCACAATTAATCTTAACAATCATACTGAAATCTATTTAATGCCATTCGTAATATTTTGACAATTTCCAGCAGATGCTGTCAAGGATTACTTTCTTTCACGAATTTGATGCCAAATATTTTAAAATGGGCTAAATTAAAATTTATTTTTTCTGCATATTCTGTCAAATCTGACAACTTTTCGTAAATAAATTTCAGTGGAAGTTAAATTTTTTTTTCATAAATGAAGGCTGCCTAAATAGATGAAGGGACATTTTTGATAATATTTTAAAATATACATAACTATAAATGGGTAATGCTCACAAGGGTACTGCTCATGCTCAACAACCCTTATTCCAAAAAAATATTCCAAAACCATGTCATCTGCGCGGACGTCAATTGCGCGGGTCCAACTACGCGGATAGTAAACTGATGAGGTGGTTAATTACATTTTTACCTTGTTTCCAAATTTTGTTATTTATATTTATATGGTATTTATTTCATTATTTTTCGTCACAAATAACCAAAAATCACACTTTTGCAAAATCAAGTGGGTTATATATTACCTAAATAAACTATCACAAAATTAATCAAACAAATATCAATATCAATATAAAAGTCCAATTTAAATAATACTAGTAAGTATGAATATCAATGTTAATTAACAGTGCGACAGATGTGAAATGGCACGTAAATATGTCAGAATGTCCGTACGACCATAAGCTGCTACAGCTGCTACAACGCGATCGTTGAGTTGACGATACGTCTTACGAGACGGCTGCACCAAACCGGTTGCCCCTTGCAAGTACTTTGACTTTTGTAGATTCATGTCCCGTTCTAATCCTGCCATGAACGTCCAGACAGTCGGATGGCTACACTGGAACAGTGTCTGAAGGCCGTGATGCCATCCTTCAACTGAGTTGGTTGTTTTTGCAATTCCCTCGCATGCACCGGCGTGCTGATTCCAGATAGATATTGGGAATATCGCTGCAGCATACACTTCGGCCCGTCCTCGACGTCGACGTCCTCGGACATACGTTAACTCAAAGAAAGACGTGAGCTCTTCCAGATGATCGATATCGGCAGGCATTGTTTCAACCAACAACTCGAAAGCTTCCACCACATCATCGGGGGGAACAAACGCCAGTGCGGAAAGACATCGAACGTACCCACGGACCTCATCGTTACTCTCGTAGGTAATCTTTAGTCCTATCTCGTTGACCTTACGAATAACACTTTGACAGAGGTGAAAATAGCAACCTGTGACTCTTGCGTACGGGTACGATAGACTCATTGTGTTCATCACCGCTTTCTCGAAGTCTATCAAAATTGTCGTTGGAGAAGCCAAAGGAACGAGGTTGCGAATTTCGGCGAAAACGCGTCCGTAGGTTTCAGCCGTCTTATTCGTCATGAGGCAGTACAGACCAGCAGGGTTGATACCGGAAGAGAAGTTGAAATGGAAGCTGTACAGTTGAAAAAAAACGCTCGGGACGACCTTGAATGTCCCGTCGGCAATCCATACATCAGCACGAGCCAATCCATCTAGAAGCTCTAAACAGCCCATCAGGATTATTCGATCATCACCTGGTCCTGAATCGTACAGAATCATATGCCTGAATCGGTCAGGTATATCAAAACGAAGATCGCCTGGAATAGCCGGTAGCTCTTGACCGTTGTTGGTTTCTTTCGTAATCTTCTGACGCTTTCGCTGCAATGTCCTAGTCAGCAACGATCGTTTAGGCAAAGCCATCAGCACGTGATCATCTAGTGCCGCCGAAACGGACGCCTGTGAGGAACTAGGTGTAGCCATCAACGCGCCCATCATTTCTTTCATCTCTCCTACCGCCTTTCGTGCTTTTGCTGTTGCGACGTTACCACTGTGCGTGTGTTCCGGTTGTTTCTCACAAACAACTTTACTGTCATCGGTTACAACTCGAGCCTTACATTTGAACTTCTTGTTGAACCTGCAACGCCATGCGGTAGTACCACACACATTTTCGCATTCCTTAACGTATTCGAAATTCTTATAAATTAAAGTTTTGTTGCCCCTCTCGCTTTTACCAAACTCTAAAGACATGACTACAATTTCGTCAATTGCGAAAAAACACTCGCATTATATACCCGCCTTGACAGTTGCAGCTCGATGGCTAGGCAGGCCTGACGGCCTAAATTGAGGCCTCATAGCAACTGTAAGCCCATTTAATAATTTATTTAATAATAATTAATTGACGGCCTCGCAATTGACTACCCGCGCAATTGCCTACCGCGCAGTTGGACCCGCGCAATTGGCGTCCGCGCAATTGACGTGCTACCATAAAATCGTAAGAAACTACGAAGGTCCAGCTTAAATAAACTAAACTAAAAATAAACCCATCACAACTAAATGAATATCAAACATTACTGCTTATTTGGAGGGTCTTAGAGGGCTCTAAATTTAAACCCTGTCCTGTGCGCCAAAAGACCTGCCTGCGACTCTTTAATTATATATTCGGCTCACAATGAATTTGGAGTTAAAATCACCAATCTTAAATGATAAGTTTTGTTTATTTCATATTACTAATAAAATATTTATATGACTATAATTGACAATTTAATTTTGATTATAATTTACAGACCCCAACTTCATATTGTTTCAACCCCAAATGAGATCCGTCATTACTCACTAATATTAATTTAATTATGAAATAATGACCTATATAACATTTTTATTTATTTTCCTCATTTTCTCATTTATTTTTGTTTTTGTTTCGTTTATTTTCGTCGAAATATTAATTCAGAAAATATAAAATGAAAGCTAATAAACAAGCCATGACGAGATTAAAGATTTCAAATGCCGAAAGACAGCGAATTGTGCAGTCTTATTTAAATGGTAATGCTATAAAGCACATTGTCTCAATAATGGATGTTCCTAGAAGTACAATTGGAAGTATTATTTCTAAATATCAAAAGAAAAATGTTATTGGAGCTGGAAAAGGGGGTGGGAAAAGGCCAATAAAGCTACAAGAAAATCACATTCAATCAATAAAAGAATGGATAGATACTGACTGTACGATATCTTTGAAAGCGCTATCTGAAAAAGTGATGACGGAATTTTCAATATCAGTGTCGAAATCGACACTTCACTGGTATGTAGAAGAATTCCAGTATTCACTGAAACCATTACATTGTGTTCCAGTACGGAGAAATGATGCAGATGTGATTTCGTCCCGCAGAGAATATGCACTAAGATTATTAAATTATTTGTCTCTTGTCGGCGAAGAAAAATATATTTTCATTGATGAAGTTGGATTTAATGTAAGCATGAGATGTACGCGTGGTAGATCTCTTCTAGGTGAACCGGCTATTATGCAAATTCCAGCAATACGATCAAGAAATATTTCTCTGTGCTGTGCGATGAGTAAAAATGATATAGTTGGTTATATGACACAAGATAAACCATTCAATACAGAAATTTTCTATAGCTTTGTTCAAAATCTCATAAACATCCTTCATGAGAGAAGAGGCAATGATGTAATCCGTTATCATGGATCATGTGAAATTTCAAAAATCTAGCGTCATTCATAGTTTAATTCAATCATCCGAATTTACTTTACAATTTCTTCCCCCATATTCCTCATTTTTAAATCCCACCGAGAATATGTTTAGTAAGAGGAAAGAACATGTTAAGAGTGAATGTAAATCAACTAATGGAACTTATTAATAGCGGCTCTTTGTTAATAACTTCGAATGACTGTAATGAATATTTTAGGAAAATGTTTTCTTATATTCCAAATTGTATTGACTGTGAGGAAATAAATACTTAGTCGTTTTTAAATTAATAGATTCTGTTTATATTGTTCAATCTTTTAAGTTATTAATTTTATATTATTTTTTGAAGAAAATCAATGAAACGATAACGAAAATAAACGAAACAAAAACGAAAATAAGTGAAAAACTCTGTATTATTATTAAATTAATATAAATATTATTATTATTAATCATTATTAGTGAATAATAAATATTAACAAAAAATAAAAAATGAAAATTTATTGAAGTTCAATATTATTGAATAAATAGTTAAACATACATGGCAATGATTTAATTATAAGATAACGCCAATCAAACAAATATTATTAATAAATATTTAATATTTATTATCAAATTTGAACAATTTATTATTAAAAAAAATCTTTTTAAAAGATTACATTTTCAAAAATATAAATTTAAACAGCTTTTCTGCTAAATTAAATTAATTATTTTTCATTCAACAGGAAAAAGTAGATTTTCCGATAACTTTGACTTAACAATGTCATTTGGATAAAAAATTATTAAATTCCAATTTTTATTTCATAATAAGAGTAATAATTTCAATATCAAATCATTTTTTTGTCATAAATATTTACGAACCTTTAGTCAATCTTTAGTCAAAACCGTCGATGATATTGAAATTATTACTATTATTATGAAATAAAAATTGGAATTTAATAATTTTTTTAACCACATGACATTGTTACAAATGTAAACTTTACCAAATACCGATGATGTTTATTTGTATACATTCCGTTCATGAAAGTCAGTTTACTGACTTTATTGCTGGGATTATTGAAAATATTATTTTTGAGAAAATCTTGTGAAATTTCTATTTGTTTTGCGCATTTTATAATTTTAAAGTATGACACAAAATTTAGAGTGCAATTAAATTATAATATTAAAATTTCGAAATTATTATAAAACTCAATTTCTACCAAAAATGATTTATTTTCTTCGATAAAAATTTTTTTTAGAAATTTATTACGAGCAAAATTGCGTTTATTGAAAAAGTTTAATTCAAAGATTAAAAAAAATTTAACACATTTTGGTGGTAGGATGTTTGGCCGAAAATACTATTCAGGCTTAAACGATGTCATATTTAAAATCATTCATTTTGTTATAATAGTCTTTGTGATAAAATGAAATTAATTAATTAATATTTTTTTTAATTTGTGATCTTTCAATTTCATAAAGACCACAATCTCCGAATCTCTATTATTAAAATGATGCAATATTTTCTTATGCTATTCTCAAATGATTAGTCGCTTCCATAATTGAAGAAGCCACAGACTACCTAAGTTTGTGCTTGAATGCTCAAAATAATAACTTAGAATATTCCAAAAAGGAAAAAAACAACATTTCTTCTAACTTTAATAATAACTTCGCTAATATTAAAATACAAATTAAGATGAAGAAAAGTGAACATACATTTTCAATTTGAAGAAAATGCATTATATACTTACTAAAAGGAAAGTTTCCCTTTCACGATACATTTGCAAATTTACAAGATTTAACTTTTGCAGTTTGATTAAATAAAGTAGTCATTTGTTTCTAATAAAAACTTAGTGCTATTATTTCGAATACTAAACATTTTATATTTTCCTTCGTTTTAAGATTTTTATATCAATATAGTTAAGTTGTATTTATTTTTTTTTAAATAAAACATGAATTTTGCGGTACAAAAAATTTATTCATCGGATTTTATAAAAAATGACTAAAATAATTTAATAAATTAAATTATCATTTTACTAAAAATTAAAATTCATTAAAACATAAATTCACTCAAATTCATTCAAATTTCCATTTAGGTTTTCCTCTTTCTATTTCTGATTTCTCAAAAATAGAAAAGATATATTATTATTTTTATAAGAACTTTTTTTTTCAAATTTCACCACTGATTTCTTATCCATTGTATTTATTATTATTATTATTAATATTACTATTATTTTAATAAAAATAATAATATTAATAATAATAATTATAATAATAATAATAAAAATTATAATAATAATAATAATAATATTAATAATAATAATATTAATAATAATAATAATAATAATAATAATAATAATATTAATAATAATAATAATATTAATAATAATAATATTAATAATAATAATAATATTAATAATAATGCATTCATTAATGATGATATATAATTGATTTGAATTTCGAAGAAATAATTTCTTTGATATGCTTAATCTGTATGAAAATATTTTAGAAAAATAAATTCATTTAAGTAATAATAAATTCATTTATATTGAAACATCTCTATTATTTTATGTTGTATTTACTAATAATTTACAGTTCAGTGCGATTTAAAGGCGTCATTTAATTAATTGTACAAATTTTCGCTTTTGTTCAAGAAATCTGCAGATGTATTCTATGGAGATGTATTTATTACAAGTTTTGATAAAACTGTTAACGAAATTCTAACAAGTTTATTGTTTTATTTGAAATATAACCAATAATTTTAATTCAATATTTTAACCAATAGAAAGTTAGGTGAAAAACAATATATTTCAAAATCAAAGAATTCCTAATAGATTAGAAAACAATGAATTTTTGATTAAAAAATGAATATATTAGGATATATTTTATTTGAAATCTTTTTTTGGAAAGTTTATATTTTCATTCTTTTTCGGTATTCAAATGCTCATGATTCATCACTTCCACCTAAAGAACATCTAATTGAATGGAGAAAATTCAGTCCATTGTAAGATTCTATTAAAAATAATATATAACTTTTAAATATTTCAACCATGCCAAATAATTGGTTTTTTATAAAATGAAATTTGTAATTATCTCCAAGTCAAAAATAACAACTGAAAACAAATCAAGTAATATTATTTGTAGTTAATACATATATATCTATTCTTGGAAAATATTTTCTATAATTTATAAATGTAATTATTTAACAATTATAATGAAAGATTTAACAATGAAATATATTTAACCTTTAAAATATTCTATCATTAAAAATTGAAGTAAAAACTTTAAAATTTAAAAATTAATAATAATGATAATAATAATAATAATAATAATAATAATAATAATAATAATAATAATAATAATAAAATATAATAATAATAATAATAAATATTGTATTTATTACAACTAATTTTTAAAAATAATGTTTGATTTAATTTCTTTTACCATACTTCGTTTTAGAGGAATTCTGACATTTTCTTGTCGTTTAATGTTGTTATATTATACTATTGATAACAAAATATAAATCAGTGACATTGGTAAGACACGAGCCCTTGAATATATGAAAATATTTACTGATGATAAAATAATAAAACAATATACATCAAATAGTAGAAACTGGAATGTTGTTGTGATCAGAAAATATTAATCAAAAATAATTGATGACAAAATAAGTGACAAAGTCTAATCACATTTGATGAAATGGGAAAAGTTTTTTTTGAAAATAATTAAAAATTTATTTGTTTCAGAAGCCTTTATAAAACATGCGTTAAATGATTTCTTTAAATTTAAGAATCTTTTAAATAAAAAAAATTATTTACTAAAAAAATTCATGCTTCACATATTTATTTACTAATAACAACAGGCAACTTCAGAGTACCAATGTAGGATCCCTAAATTTTATAGCAAAAGATTTTTACTATTATTTTGTAGATCTTAATTAACTCTGCTCATCATTATTATTCATTTTTAATAATTTTGTATTTGAAATAATGTATTCAATACAGGTGTTTAATGTTAAAACAATTCAGAGGCCATGCTAAAAATATATCCATGAAAGCTTAGAGTTGAAAGTTACTGGAATGAAGTACAGTACATTATAATTAAGCAGGGTTTCATTATAGTTAACATTTTTTGACATAAGTGTAAAATAATCGGGGAAACATGTTGAAACCTATTTGAATGCGTTTGAAGCTTTTAACGGCAACAATACTATTACTATTCTGTTTCAAATAAGTAAAAATGGCAGGCAGTTAACAATTCAATGTTAATGAAAACATTCGTCTTCAAAAATATCAACTCAAACGATGCCATCTTTTAAATACAAAATATGGAAATGCAAAATAAATTTACAATTATCCTTTAATTAACCTTGATTTAGGAATAATAATATTATTTATAATATGTAGTGCAATATCAAAGTAAAAATTATTTTAACACATTTTGAAATAAAAATAACGTAAAATTCCATAAACAAAATATGATCAATCAGTTTCGGCTTTTACAGCCATTTTTTATTATCAATTACTTTTATGTAGCAACTTTATGACATGGAAAATGAAAACCAAACATCTAATTAGCATCAAATTTTAAAATCTTTTGACAAAATATATTCAACATTTTGAAATAATTATAAACGTAAATTATTAACATATCTGACCAAAAATAATGTTTTTAATTTTATTTAGATTGACTTTCCTTGTGGACAGAAAGTTGCATGAAAATTAATTTTAATTAGATCAATTTAGTTTTAGATAAACTCATATTATTTTCAAGTAAATAATAATATTAGTAAAAATAATAATAATAATAATAATAATAATAATAATAATAATAATAATAATAATAATAATAATAAATAAATAAATAAATAAATAAATAAAATATTTGTTTAAATATATAAAATGAAAAGTTTCATATTTTATATATAATATAATTGTATAATTTTAAATGTCTTTCAAAGAAACAATTAATTTAATAATTGATATGACATATAATTTATTATTTTTACTAAATAATTTTAAACATTGCAGTTTGTTAAATATGTTCTAGCTGTTGAACATTTTAAACTAAATAATTCATATTTTGTTTTATATTCATTTTTATTTCTTATTCATATTTTGTATACTTATTGAAATTAATATGTCTTATTGTTATTATAATTCAATGTTAATTTTGATCCTGTCTGAAAATTTGCGAACAAAAAATACATTCTAAAATAGTATTGATGTTATAACGAAGATGAAGCCCGAAAAGACTTTAAAATATTTTGGAAATAAAATGAATTTTATAAATCGAATGTGAAATTTAGTTTTACTTATGAGAAAAAACATTTGATAACAAAATATGATATTGAAAGAAGATAATTTTTTTAAGTATACATTAAAAGTGGTTTAAAATTATAAAATATTTGGAAATTAAAATCAAACTGTCACTTGTAGATATATCCACAAGAACCTTGCAAGATAAAATAAAGGAAAACAATTCTCAATGCAAGCATTTCACCATGATTTACTAAACCCGACAAAGCAAACTTAGGGCGTAAATAGACTACATGTTCATGCTACTTCTTATAATTCTAAATTTTTTTAAATTTTTAATTTTTCCTTTCAGGAATGCAATTGGGATGTGAATATATCCCAGGTTTCATTACTGGATGTAAAATAAGTTAAATATCTATTAAGCAAATACATGTATAATTAAATAGTAGTTTTTAGAAAGAGGAAAAATTGAAATATTAACAATTTTTTTAAAAAAATTTAAAAGATAATTCAGACAATTATTCTGCATTTTTAGCTATAACATGAATCATTTAAAGTTGTCTTTAATTTGTTTAAATGTGCTTAAAACTGTTGTAATATTTAATGAGCCAATAATTTTAAACTGAAAACATTTCCTTTTGTTTTTTTATTAAGGTTGATATAAATGATGATAAGGTTCTTTTAGGAAATTGTATGTTTTACAACGATGTAATAGCAGCATACATAGTTTGAGAAATTTACAAAATTTACAAAATATCCAGAAACTTAGACTTGAAAGATGCATCAATATTGTGTAAGCTTGAAACACTGGAATAAAATATTATTTAAACATTTATTGTTTATTAGCTTAAAGTTTGTCAAACCGATTCATTATATTATACAATATGAGTTGAAGGTGTTTCAAATCTTTGGATGTGTACCACATGAGCTAATTTGAAAGTCCATTTACTCAAATTTTAATGTACTCTAAAGCAGTGGTTCTTAAACAGTGGTCCACGGTCCACTGGTAGGCCGAAGAAACTTTCCAGTGGGCCGCGAAACAAAAAATATTCTTATGAAAAATTTGGGAATGTTTAAAATGTTTAAAATAATTGTGACCTAAAATTAGAAAATCAAAACATTTATGCAGAAATTGCGAAGTCTAATTTTAATTAGTGATCCGGAAATTTCAGATTTTTTATTTGGTGGTCCACGAAGAAAAAGGTTAAAGAACTGCGGCTCTAAAAGAATTGATTCATAACAAAAAAATGTTACATAAAATGAGAGGAAAAATGGATAATTAGACAAGAATGTGTTGAAAAAATATATATTCATTGTTGATGTTACTGCAAAAATATTCTCTATTACCAAATTCCAAAGTAAAAAAAAATATTTATACCGTAATGTCAGTTGAAAGTTGCAACCAGTTTTGCCAAATAGCATCAAGATAAACCATTGAAAAACTTTAAAAAAATAATTTTATTTAGAAAACTGGTCTTCACTATCTATTTTCATAATTTTTATGGTTTCATAATTATTTTTTTGTTCAAAAGTTATATGTATCAGCTTTTGTTTTATTACAATCAGTTGATAATTATAAATTTATTTAAAGTTTTAGGTTTAGTTTAAAGAATTATAGAATAGTGAATTTTAAATAAATTATTAATGTTTCGGTAAGGAAAACCATAATTTCATCTCTTCATGTCAAACAATCCCATTCAAGTACCAATAATATTGAAACTCTATTTATACTAAAACGATTTCCCAATAAAATTTTATATAAATCGATAAACCATACTTCCCATCCTCTTTGCAATTAAGGAAGGCTTCCAAGAAAAAAGATAATTGTAATCCAATATGTATAGTAAAATATATTTTGTCATCTCTTTGAAAACTATTTATTTGTTTTTTGACCACGAATTTACTCGTTAGCCAATTATTTTGACAAATTGTCATGCTAATGCTCTGGATTCCTTACATTAATCAATTAATTAATTAATTTAATTGTCAAGGGTTTTAACCTTTTGGAAACCTCACGATTTATAAGTAATTAATTGCTTTTAATTTAATATAATTTAATTAATTTTATGGAATTCAAAAAACAAAGATTATTAAACATATAAACTAGTAAAAGCTATTTAAATTTTATTTAAAAAATCGTTTTTAGTTAGCAATTGATTTTGCTATAAATTTGCCGTAATATGAATAATGAATTTCATTTATAATTTATTTTTCCTTTGACATTTTTATTAAATTAATGAACAAGTAGATAATTCGTTTTGATCTAGAGAATAACAGTCAAATTTGTCTCAGTAATATATTATTTGTCAAACTTAGAATTTTACTCATATTAAAATTTTAATTATTCTTTTAACAATATTTGTTAAGTTTTATTGTATAAAAAATGTTACGAGTACAAAGAAATTAAAATATTGAAAATATTTTTTAGATAATAATAATAATAATAATAATATTTAAAAATTTAATAAACATGACAAAAATTTAATTTTAAGAAAGCGCCACTCAGACATCTATTTTGCAATATATTTCGACAGATTTTCTGTTATTATAGGTTAATTTTAACAAAAACTAGAATTTATATGGTACCGTATTTTCCCGCATATAACTCGTGGGTTATACCGAATTTTACATACCCCACAGTCGGGGTGCGAGGTATATATTGGCGTGGGTTATTTATAACCTTTTTACACGTGTTGGTTAATTTACTATGTTGGTTGATTTTTACACTTATACCCTAACCCGAGGAGTATATGAGGATGCAGGTTATTTTCGCATGCGAGCTATATGCAGGAAAATACGGAAGTATGTAGTAAGGACTCCAGCCAACTTTTAAGGTCATCACAATGTTATGAAATATTTCAAAATCAAATATAAGTCAATTGAATCATCTTATTTTTTAAATTTAAATTTTATTTAATTCTTTTTAATTTTTTAATTAATTACATTTTATTAATTTATTATTTTGTTATTA
Source organism: Schmidtea polychroa (assembly GCA_959609185.1). NCBI lineage: Eukaryota > Metazoa > Platyhelminthes > Tricladida > Dugesiidae > Schmidtea > Schmidtea polychroa. The sequence continues at coordinate 52,801 of CAUHTR010007644.1, read as the reverse complement.
TTTTATTTTAATAACTTACTTTATTTAATTTTAAATTATTATTTTTATTTATATAATTAATTACTTCTTGGTTTTAATGTTTTTAATTAATTTTAAATTTTATTATTATTATATTTATTAATATTTTATTTTTTTACTTTCTTATTTAATTTTTAAGTTTCTAATTAATTAATTAATTGAATTTATTATTATTATTAATTTTCTTTACATTTACTTTTAATATATTGTAACAAGAGCGTAAATTACAACAAGAATATTTTAATTCGAACAAAACCTTAAGTAGTAATTATTGGATTTATTATAAAATAACACTGAGTTACTTTTAGATTAAATTAGTATTAATTATCGGAAAAAATCAAAATTAAACGCAAAAATAATAATTCTTACTTAAAACTAATTATCTAAATTAATTTTAAATGCAACTATTTACAATAAATAAAAATTAATCGGTCAAATGAATTATTAAATGATTAAACACATTTTAATTAACTAAGTCAAATTATTTACAATATATATTCTGTTATATACATTTAAATACACATTTAAATTTGAGAAAGATCATGATTGTTTCGATTTTAATTAATTTCTGAACAGAGCAGTTGCGATATGCATATGAAAATCTTATAGTGACCGTACCATAGCTTTCATTACAATTGAACCAATACCTTTTATCATTCAAACATTGGAGAGCTTATTTTTCTGTCTTGAAAGTATACAACTGATGATTGACACTTCTTATTGTCTTTTGTGATTTGCTCACTATTCCACTATCAGTATACACTTTTTGTAGATTTCAAGTAGGAAATTAGAATTTGTAAGACTTATTCCTTTGACTTTTAGAATGTCTTCATCGCTTTGAAGTAAGTAGGATTTAGGACGAAGGAATACCCATTATTTATATTGATTTTCTTTATTCTCAATTCTTGACTACTCCGATTACTGAACAAATTTTATCTGAGAACAACGGATCGGTCACTAGATAATTTTAAGTACCCAGGAGTTCATCGACAATCATTTTTGAATACAATTGTTAGCGTAAGTCCACATTTTTACACTCTAAAAGGAAGGAACCTGTGTCACTGGCTACGATATTAATTAGTCCATTGAATTCTTCTCTATAACTCTGTAGTTATTTATATAAACTGATTCATAAGAAGTTTAGATAAATTAAGTACGGTATGTGGAATATAAAAGGGTCTATTCAAAGACACTATTTCTTTATCAAGCATATCTGCAATGAAATCATCTGCAATCTTTATGTTACGATGAAATATATTATATATTTAATATAAGATGACTACAAATTAATAACGTAGCCAATGGCACAGATTTCGGCGAAGAAGCAATAGATTGAGCAATTTCAATTCTAAAATCAGACGGGACAATTTGAAGGTGCAAATTTGGAAAAAAACAATCTTGCACCATTTGACAGTTTTTTTTGACATTGCATAATCTTCTTCAATATATGAATAATTTGTAAAGATTTTGAAAGTTTTGTGATCACTTTTTTGTCTGTTTTTGTTAAAGTTTAGGGTCCTCAATATAGCTTGTAATCTGTTTCGAGGAGTACACTTTGAAAGAATGAAGTTGACAATAATGGATCAGTGTTCAAATAAAAATGCACTCACCTTTACCATCTATGCTCTTATGCTTCACCTACGGCAAATAACAATAGTTTTCATTGATACTTGTTGGTTTCCAATAAGCTATATGTTCGCATTCAGAAAAATGTCTTTGTTGAGCATATTTATTGGTTTTAGAAACAATTATTCAAACAAATATTCAAAATACTCCAATGGACTCATTCGTTCGTTTGCAACCATAAATATTAATGTCTAATTAAATTATACGTTTTGTTTTAATATTAAGTTTAATATTAGATTTGAGTTTATTAGATTTTATTGAAAATTTAGTTTGTTTTAAATAATATGATATTTTAAATTTTATTAAATAAACAAAAAATATTTCCCAAACACAATCCAAGGACAAATTTTAGGTTTTTCAATGAAAATAAAACTGAAAATCACTGCATTCTAAATTTTTAATGATTTTGTATTATTAAGTTTAATTAAATTTGTTTATATAATCTATTTTTGCGGAAAATAAAATTTTGAAATTGTATATTTTATTTTTAGTGGCAATTTAATCATAAAGATTATATATACCATATTTAAAGAAAATATAAAAGTTAAAAAGACAAATTAAAATTTAACATTAATATTTAATACAACCTTTGAGGCGTATCACTGTAAATTGCTGTGTATTTTCGTTTTACCCAAAACCTTGAGTATGTATTTTTTCGATTTGAGTTTTCGATGTTACAAACGTTATAAAAGTTGATTGAAAGGACCATATGAACAATTATGACTTCCTACTCAGAAATTTCATTTCTTTAATTTTCTTTAAATCTACTGCAATATTTTACTGACATTAAGTTGAGTTATTTTACCTTTCATTGAACATTTAATTATAAAAGTATCAAATCATTGTATAGTTATTTTTGATATAAAAACCATAGTTTATTTATGATCTTTCAATTGTAAAATCTTCATTTTTTCAATTTTCATTACCGTCATTTATTTCTTTTTCAAAGTGGCGATAAATATTTTGTTTTAATCTAAACAAAAAAATACATCAGGAATGAAGATAAAACAATAACAATTGCTCTTGGAATAATTACTTTAAGTTTTGAAGCAACGAAACAAAAGAACTCAAAAATTTCCAAACCTAATAATCAAATTTTTAATGAGAAAATTTCGTGAAAAATGAATTCTATCAGACAATAATTGAAATAGCTACATTTGTAACATTATTTAAAGTTAACATGAGACAACTACATTTGTTTTTGTCAAATAAAACATTTTTCTTTAGTTTCATAAAATAACTTAACAGAAATTTAAAGGTAATTTTTATAAAAATATGTCAATTTATTAACATGAATTTTCTGTCAAAAAATTAAAAGTTTTACTGGTCTTATCGAAAATAAAAATATTTGCTGATAAATATCATTTTATCCATTTAATTCTAAATGATTAAAACAAACATTTATCAAATGTTAAAAATTAGGATAAATTTTTAGTAAAAGCTGTGATGAAAATATAAATGTTTTTTTAAAATTATATTTAATTCACAAATAAAATTAATTAGAAATTTAATCATCAATCCATATATTTTATAATTTTAAAAACAAAATTATTTAAGTTAACAATATAATCATTCAATTCATTTGATAAAAACAACACCAGTTTCATACTCTCAATGTAACATTCAAAACAACTTTTCACATGATTTTGCACATTAAGATTCATTTAAAAAAATTATAACATCTCACCTTTAAAAAATTAATTATAATAATATTACTTTTTACAATGAAATAAAATAACAAAACAATGAAAACATTTTTTATTATAACAATATTACACGTTAGAATTTATTTATTTTTCTTGAATTTCCATAAATATTTATTATTAATAATTAAATATACAATCAATATTCTTTTTTTTTAATGTTGCAAAATAAATGGTTGAAAAAACTTCTTCAAAACATAAAAAAATAATTGAAATTAAAATAATGTTTCCATTTCTTTTGTCCTAATTTAAATAACATATTTTATTTTTTATCTAACTTTCCCAATCAAATATTTGACACTTATTTCGACACAGATGTTTTTTTTCGGCAATTAATTTTCTTTTTATTGTCAGCTTCAGTTATATGGAATATCAGTAAGGTGCATCAGGCAGTTCTCTGTGGCAGATGATGTTGGCAATCCATTGTACGCAATGTCGTTGTGAATCAGTGAATATCATGATTCAAAACCCCTGAAATGTCAATGAATGACATAAAGCGTCTGTTCAGCTGAAATAGTATTTTTTTTTAATAATAAATTTTGATTTTTATTTCTTGCAGATTTTGTTTTCACTCTATTCATTTAATCAAAATGAAAATAAAGCATCTCTATTTTTTTCTTAATTCATTTTAGTCATATCAATTTTCCTAGAAAAAAATTATGACTCATTTTTATTAAATTTTGAAAAATCAAACAACAATTCTTTCTAACGAATTACTATTCGTTGATTTATTTTTTTATAACATAAATATGAAGCTTGGTGAAAAAAATATTAATGGATTTTTTAATGTTTATTTAATTGTTTTTGTTAATAAGTAGTTCTTAACCACGCCCATGTTGGAAAAATTTAAATCATTTCATACTTATTAAAACAAAATTTTTTAATAACTACTAAAGATTTATATATATTTTGAAAATTGTGAAATAAAAACTTTAAACATCTAATGTGAAAAATAAAGTTTGGAACAATCCTCATGACATGCAACTCTTTAAAACATTGTGAAAAATATTTAATATTCATATTTTTGAATTAACCAGAGTATGTTTTGAATAAATTGAATATTCTATGTTTTTTATATCAACCAATTTCCTGTTTATGTCCAAAAAGTCTTCGGTTCATTTCAGTAAATGAAATTTACACTTCTTTCTAAAATATAAAAACATGTAAAATGAAACCAAAAGAAAATATATTATAGAAATATTAAACTTGAAAAATAATTTATATCATTTTTAAGATAAATTCTATTTCTGTCATTGTTTTAATTGTCATTCATTAGAATATTTATTTACATATAAAAGTATCAATTTACGAGCAAAAATAGAATGATAAATTCAGTTAGTAAGGAAATATTATCAATTTTTAACCCAAATGTTTTTATAATAAATAAAACTTTCAATTTGTATATAATTTGCATTTTTTCGATATATTGCTATTTGCAAATAAAGAGCAAAGACATAGAAAATATTCAGACAACGGTGAAAAATATTTAAAAATTTAGTAAATGAAATTTTTATGTAATAAATTTTATTAGAAAACAATTCGAAGCCCCTGAATAATGCAAAAATGTAACTCATTATTAAAGATAGTCAGTCTTTTTATTTCTATCACCCACTTTTGTATCTTTTTAGTAGTAAACCTTTTTGACCACCCATCGGTTTCACTGTAACTTGATTTAGTGCAACTGCAAAGTACTCCTAATTTTTGGATAGCAGTTTAATAAAGAATTTAGTAAAATTTATCTTTTTATTTATACATTACATACAAAAATGTTGAAATTATATTTAATTTATTATTAATGAGAACCATTAGGCTGATATCTGCGAAAACTAAATATTTGAAAGTTGGTTCAATTTTCGTAAGAAACAAACGAAAGTCTTTCGGAAATATTCAAACTGGCGCCGTAACAAAAGCGCGCAAAGATAGAAATTGTTATATATATTCTGAGTTTATCCGACAGGATGTTTTGTCCCACTATGGGTAATGGTCGTAAGGGCATTGGTCGATTCTTAATAAAATCCTCAAAAATCTTCTAAAGGTTTTTTAATTTGTCCTGCGCGCTTTTGTCGGGTTATCATTCAAACTATTTCTCAGTTTGATCATAATTTGATTAGCAACATTAAAGCCTGATTCTAGAAGATATAAGTGAGAGAAAGGTACAAATAAATCGAATATTATCTTTTATAAATGATAATTCGAGAAACTGAATAATTTCTCTCTTCAAACGAGTTTTAAGAAGATGATCAAATAAAAGGCATCATTTCTTATGGTTTCTAATTTTTGATAGAGATTGGTGTCATTATTATTCTCAACTAATAGTATGATACTGCTACAAACCTAGTCAAACCTGTACTCTTTTTAACAGCCACCAAACTTCTATGTGTAAAAGTAATTATTCATTATTATTCTGGCACAACTGTCAAAACATTCAATCATTTTTTGCATTGGATTGTTGATCTAATTTAGAGTTTTATTAGAGTTAATGATGAATGAAGACTTGAATGTTTTCCTACCAGATGTTGTCTACGCACCATACAACTTTATGGTTTTTCATCCTCTTCCTTTTGCAATGAGATTTATTGGGAATATCATTACTTTACATAATGTATTGTGTTTATCAAAATAACATATAATATGCCATCAATAAAACATTATTATCTGCAATTTTACACTAGTCCAATTGTATGGGAAATGGAGAAGTTTTGGAGAATATCTATAAGTTTACCTTCAACATTAACCACCATTTCTTCAATTCGTCACTTTACTGTTTTTAAAGCTTGAGGTATATGGTGATGCATCACTTTTATGAAGAGTATTATAGCTTTTATCGCCTTTTGCAATTAATTTGTATTAATACGATAAGCAGCAGTTGATCAATCTTTTTTCGCTGTATGTTGTTTCATAAATGATCCAAGAATTGTTGAACGATTTTGAAATTTTTTATATATTTCGTGAAAATATTCATTGAACTTATCCGTATTATTTGTATGCTTTGTATTAAGATGCTTTTACAATCGCCTTAATTTCATTGCTTTGTTGGATAATGTTTTATGATACAGGTAACACTTTGGAAGTTGTTGTTATTTAAAATAGTTTACCATTCATGAAATGCTTAGGTAAATAGCCATGGGCGTATTTCTTTTTTCTAGATATAAACTCCCAATGTTCAATATACCAATTGTCTGGACTGACCCTAACAGTCGCGGTACCAAATGGACAGAAACCTTATTTACTCCTAAACTTTTATATATGATCTACTGAGCTTTACTGATAATGATTACTATTTAATAAGAAATCCGAAAGATCCGAATGAATGAATATTCCATATTCTTATTATTAGTTTACAATGTTTGGCCGATTTTGTTTGCGATTCTTTCAGTGATCTTTAGTTATACTGATTGAACCGTACATTTTGGTTTGTCATAAACAGTTTTGATGCTCACCTTCAATAAAATGAAAATAATAATAAAATAAAATAATAAAAAAATCAACAACAATAAAGTATGTTATTATTTATTGCAAATTTGTTTATTTTTGAATATTTTTAAAACTTTAATATTATATTTCTTCATAATTCAAAATAATAATATCTTAAAATCTAACATATTTTCGAAAGAATTTTATCAGTTTCTATACTATAACATTTATTTTTTATTTTTATTTTTTTATTTGTGTTATTTTTCAATACTATAACACCTAAGTCTTTAGCTTTTAAACTCATAGGAAGCACTGGGTAAACATAAATAATCAAATATATGTTTATAAATTTATTAGTACGTTAACATTACGTGCTAAAATGTTCTAAAATGTCTATGAGCACCTGCTGCTGAAATGAGGCATTCGCTGCAACACTTGTCATAACTTTTGTTTTATTTGCCGATTAATTCAAGAATAATCTTATTTAATTTTTTTTGTGTTAAATAGTATATTTGGCTAAGAATTTACAATAAAATTTAATTTTTATAGTAAGAATTTTTCACTTAAGTTTTATGCCATTCTAAAATTTTAATCCACTTTCTCGTACTATTTTGCAATAATTTTATTCTAATTAGATTTTTGTTTAAATATTATTCGAAATTTGTAAATATATTCAATATAAATAATATATTTTAATATATAAAAGCTAATTAACAAATTCAACTATTTTATTATAAACCCATTTATTTGTTTAGAAAGATTATCAGTAATATTTTGTCTACCATTCAATAGATGATCTTATTTAAATTAAATTAAATCCGAAAATTCAAGCATGTGTAAATTGTTGCATGTAAATTTCTAAATACTGGTTATATATTTTTATTAATCTATTAGGAAAATATATTTTTTTACTTATTTAAACAAAACATATTCCTATTAGAAAACCATACAAAATTTAGATGCACTATTCTTTAAGCATTTATATTTATATTTATTTGCTATGAAAATATCTTTACACATCATCAGTTACTATATTTCTTGATTATTACTGTGATTTCGTTTATTTGCCATTCACAATCTCATCTTTTTGTTTAAATTTATTCATAATTTCTAATCGAATTTTGGAAATCAAGATTATCAAAATCTGTTAATGAATTAATTTCAAATATCATGACAAGACATTTATCTTAATTGAATAATATTAAAAATCCAAAAAGTTAAGTTTTTATAAATAAAATAAATATATAATTTATAAAACTTACGGTTTCGACCAAAGAGACAATATACGATTTTTCGTAAACTTATTTGATAAAATCAACAGATCATAATAATTAAATATAATCTTTTGAAATTATTTATTCATTGAGTAATTTTCAGTTAAAATTTATAAAAAAATTAATTTTTAAGTTTTTCGACATATAATTTTCGAAGATAATTTCAGGATTCTTCGTAATCATTCAAAAATAATCAAAATCTAAAACTGACATATTTTATTTTTGGAACCAAAGAAATTGAGTGTTTAACTATATTTATCTTTGTAATTTTTCAAACAAATTAAGAAAAAAAAACAAAAGTATATGTGGTTTTGATATAGTGCTTTTCACTTTCTACATAAATTATTTTTTCTGAAGATATTACGGAAAAATATATTTATATAACAATTTAGAAATTATCCGAAAGCATTGAAAAATAAAATGTGAATTTAATAATTCATTGTTTTAATAGAAATGAGAAAACAAATATAGACAACTCTTTATAAACTCAGTCTAATTAATTTAAGAAATATTTTATTTTATAAAATTTGTTTATTTAATTTTGATTTTAGGTTTTATTGAAATAATCAAAGAATTATAAGAAAAATTTATAATTTTATTTCAAATCCAATTTTTATTGTTAAAATTTGCTTGGAATGTCGTAAATTATATTGAAGGAAAGCTGTGTATTAAATTTGTGAGGAGTTAAAATTAAAATGTTAAATTAAAATTATTTCATGATTAAATTTTGTAAAATTAAAAGTGAAACTTAAATTATTTGAAATAAATTAGAATTAAAATGAATATTTTAATTTTAATTTTGAAATATAATAATTTTTAATAAAATGGCAATTCAAATATGAATGTGGTATGTTGATATTTGTTTGAAATTAAAATTTATAAAAAGAAAATGTCCCTAAGAAATATTTGTTTATATAAGTAGATTTAATGAAATATGATTTTGGATTTATTTAGTCTTAGTAATTTATTTGATGACAGAAGAATTGAATGTTATAGCTTCTAATTTTATTATTGTTATTTTCAAAATAATTAATACATTCTTATAAATTATAACATAAAAAACAGCACTGATATAAATATTTGAAAAGATAAATCAAACTTTAGTTATTCCAAATCTATTTTAAATCGTGTTCGGATCTTGGTTATGAATTAAAATGTTATAGATGCAATACCATATACGTAGGAAAGACTACCTGTAAATAAATAATCACTATCAACTGAGATAATTGATTAGTATTAGTGAGCACAATAAGGAATTAAA
>CAUHTR010007644.1:0-43405 GCA_959609185.1 Schmidtea polychroa | reverse complement strand
TGCCATAAAATACATTTTATTGCCGACAAAATGTAAATTGAACAATAAATGTGAAATATTTTAATGACAGTTTTCAATATAATAAATTGAAAAAACTTAATATTGGCAAGTGTTTAAAGTTGTGATTAAAAAATTAATCTTTTCTAACCGTGACATATATATATTATTTTTTATTTAATTTTTGATAAAATTGAACTGTTTAAATAACCTTTCATGTAGTTAACTGATATTATAATATTAACAGTTTTATTTATTATTTATTATAAAAAAATTTCACCACTGATTATGTTTTCCATTGAATTTATTAAAAAGAGAGCTTGACGACTATAAATCTGTAATATATCGATGTTTGTAGATACTCACGAATTTTCGGCACTGCTGTTCTCAAAATTCACTTGAAAAAAGCAGTGCCGAAAATTCGTGAGTATCTACAAACATCGATATATTACTGATTTATAGTCTTCAAGATCTTTTTTTAATAAAGTTTTATTAATGTTGTATTTTAAATAATCCAAAATAAGATTTAAATCATTCATAAATGTAATACTAAAAGGGTTATTATTATCTCTAGTATACGACCCTATTTTATGTTCAACCAAATGTGAAGGCAATGAACACTTAAGTGATATTAGTTAATAATGTTACAATTATTATTATTATTATTATTATTTTATTATTATTATTATTATTATTATTATTATTATTTCTAAGACCAAACGCAACAAAATTCATGTGGACAATTTAATTAAATAAATATAATTAAAAAACATTACGAAATATTTATAAAGTCATAAGATAAATAAAAAAGATTTTCACAATTTTCTAAATTCATTGTGACAATTAACTTTTCCACTTTTTAAACTTTTTAAAGAGATGTAGCAATCAAAGTGTAATATTAATATATCGAAATCTCAGCTTTTCAATTCCTTTAATTAAAACACATTAAATAAATTTAATTTTAATGAGTTTTCAAATATTTTAAAGTTAAATTCAAATTTAAAATTTCAATTTCATTTTAAACAAATCATTACAATCATTATAAATCATTATAAAATTTCATAATAATTCTTTCTTAAGTAATTTCTAAATATCTGCTGTGTCAATATTTCTTTGATATTTACATATAAAATAAATGAAACTGTTCATAAATATTATACATTCTTCACTCCCTTTAGTGCCAATTATAGTTTCTCAAATTTTGTGACAGTAATGTTAGAGATAGTATGAATGTGAAGGAATAAATAAAAATATAATAAATAAATTTTTAATATTATTTTTCTTATTAGAATATCCCGATCTTATTACCTTTAATTAAAAATGTACAATGGAAAGACAATTCCTTTTAAACCTTTATAATTATAATTAAAATTTTATATTTAAATTTAATAACTTCTGTCAGTGAATGTGAAACAATAAAAAGGAACAAAGTTATTCATTACCAAGAAAATAAATATAAAGAAAAAATTAGAAAAATGTATAAAAACAAAGGAAAATTAATCAAACAAATTAATTTACCAAAATAAAGTAAAAGGCACAAATATGCTCAGAAAACTACTAATGTTGTACAGCATGCAATCAAAAATAATATTAAGGAAAACCATTAAATTGTCTAAAAAGAAACTGCTATTTACAGAAAATATTTTGCAGAATAGGATTTTGTATACAATTGCATGAGTTTAAAAACAAATTGAGTAAGATAATGTTGAAAATGGTTTCTTTATCAATTAAAGGTTTTTGTGAATTATTTGATGTAAAATAGATTGAAAACAAAGCTGTATTTATGATGATTAATAAATTAGTTTATTATCTATATAATGTCATTAATAGAGTCAGATAAATACTTGTTAATACCATAAATTCACCAACAAACCAACATACTAATGACATTAAATATTTTGAAAATTGAGTATGTAACTTAAACAATTGTATATTTTGTATATATAAATATATATATATATATATAACTTTATCCTAAAAATAAAAATTCTTTTTAAATTTATAGTGAAATTTATAAAATAAAATACAACATTTTTTATTGAAAAGTATAAAGTTTAATATCTTTAATATTTACTTACTTTTTACAAACTCTATTAAAATATTCAATTATATTTGTATTTAATTATTATTTATATTATGATTACGATACACTTCACCATATAGGGAAATCAGATAATGTTTTTTTACAAAAGATTTGATAAAAAAATTATTATTCATAAAATATCTATTGAATAAAGACTTATAAAATTACTTTTAAATTCATTATATAATAAAAGTACCGGAAATTAATCAAATATTATTTAACAACCTTTTAAACATTTATTTTGTTAGACAAATTACATCTTAATCAATTTTGTAATTTTAATCATTATTTATAATGGTTGACAACGATCTTGAAGCTTTTCAAATCAATTATTTAAAAAATGTCCGTCTTTCATCTTAAAGAAAGCTTTTAAACCAATAAATGACATCTTCGAAATTCATGAATGTCCTGTTTTACAAATTGTGGTCTAGAGTGCAGAGTAGATGATAATTTGAAGTAGCTACTTTCAAGTCTAGCAGCAAGATTTTTTTCTGAATCGTTCTAGGTGTATATGATCTCGTTGCAATATCATCCTCTTCCCAATGACCAATGCTAGTCGCAAAGATGTCAAAGCCAGACTCACTCGGTTTAATAATTTACATTAAACTCCGAAAAAGTTGTTTAATCAGTTTGAATGAGCTGATAATGGATTTATGTGACAGAAAAGCATGTTGACTGGTAAAAAGCCATTATTTTTCGTTTAATGTTTGGATAGAACCTTGTTTTCATCACCGCTAACAACTCAATTCGAAAACAACAAATTTGTTATACCTGGTTATTAAAGCATTACAAATTCTTCAGCGCTATGGAAAGATTGTGAAGAAACTAAATACTCTGTCTCTACAATCCTTTTTAAATATTCCTGAACGACTGACCATGATAAATTGAGTTTATCCGACAATTCATGTATGTTTAGTCGTGTACCAATTAATAACATAAGTAGATTATCATCCACCTTGAATGGCTTTTCAAAACGCTCGCCATTAGAAAAATCTAAATCATTATTTGTAAACGTTCTAAACCTAATGTAGGGTTCTTTGACCTTCAATAGATATTTTTAAATTGCATAAATAATTTTGGTAACCTTAGTTATATTCATCCTTTGGCAAAACAAAACTGCATTAAAATATATTAAATAAGTTTCATCAACTTCCATGTCAGGCTCTACAATCCAGATTATTTCAAATTATAGATTTTGAAAATAATTCATTATTTTACAGTACAAAGTGATACACTTCCATTTATTTAATAAAATAAATGTTGAAAAGGTTGTTAAATAATAATTTATTACTTTCCGGTACTCTTAATATATGTCAAATCACAAATTATAACACGAATTACTTTAGAAACAAGTTAATTTCATTTAGGTTTATTAAATAAATTATTATTACTATTTTTATTATTACTATTATTACTATTTTAAATATTTGGTAATTATTTTTCATATATAATTTATGTATTTTTTTATAACTTGTACAATTATATATATCCAACCAGTCGTCAAACTCATTGGAAAGTTTTCAAAAACAGGAAAAGTTGATTTAAACCTAACCCGTTTCATTGAAGGCAACCCATTGCCTCATTTTATTTTGACGGGTCACTATTTTAAGTTGAAATATTCATCTTTCCAACTAAAATGTTGATTTCAAAATAATACATATAAACGACTAGACTCAATAATTTCAAATACATCATTTCCATTTATTGCAATTTCGTGCATTGTAAATAAATTCTTTTACCTCAGAAGGATTTCGAATTAAAGTTTTAAATCTTGTTAACAATTTGTAATTTTCCACTTGATCGGTAAAACATTTACATTCTAGTAACATTTGATCCACCATTACAGCTTCTGGTGGGCACCAATGTTTTTATCTCAATATTATTCAACTTTCTTTGAATGTTTTAAAGGCAGATGAATTTAAAAAATAACGCTTTTTGTAAAATTAATTAATTTATTTGCTCCGTATCATCAGTAAAACTAATAATCCATTTAAAGAGATTTTTTAAATTTTATTTTCAAAAATATTACATTATTATCTAATTAGTCTCAAAATTTACAATTTATAATATATATATATATGTAAATTTAAAGTATTTATTTGATAAAATAATCTTCTTTTCCAGAAATCCATATTTTAAAAATATATAAGGAAAATTTTCTAAATTGGCTATGACTAAAAATTGATTTATAAATAATAAGAATAATTAATTAATAAAAATAATTATAGAAATTTTGTAGTTATAAAAATTAAGTATTATTATTTGACATTTATTAATTACATCAATTATCTTAATAAATATGCAAATTGATCGAATGTTAAATTACAAAAAACTTGCACTTATCATTAACAAATGTTATTAAAAAACTTATTATACATAACTTGAAATATTTATTTAATTGTAATATTTACTAAAATCTTTATTTATTATGATTATTATTATTATTATTATTATTATTATTATTATTATTATTATTATTATTATTATTATTATTATTATTATTATTATTTAAAACAATAAAATGATAATTTAAGCCTTTTGCTGCAAATAATGTATTTAATGAAAGAATTTTCGACTATACGATAGTCCTTGTCAATCTCCTATTATTATTATTATTATTATTATTATTATTATTATTATTATTATTATTATTATTATTATTATTATTATTATTATTATTATTATTATTATTATATTTATCATTATTATTTATTATTGTCGTTCTTATTATTGTAAGAAGTTCAAACTTAGAATGCTTCATCTAATTATAATATTTGTTTTTATAAAATCAAACATGAGTACACAATTAACCCTACACTGCACAATTTTTTATTTTTAGTTATAAATTGTGTAAATGTATGCAAGATATACGCGGAAATATTTATGTTTAAAACAAAACATTAGCTTTTGGCCATGGCCTCTTCTGATGGATAACCAGCGTATTTATGATTATGCACGTAATGTATTTAACAATGTGTACATTTTAAGTTATAGATTGAAAAAAATGTGTGATGCATATATGTATCACTGTGTAGTGTAAAGTTAAAAAAACTAATTATACTGCTTCAAAATTGCACCATTTAGTAAAGGAATACTATTAGTGTTATTATTCATGTTAACAATTCATTCCCAGGAATATCACAATTATATTATTATACACAACAGCATTCCCCATTCTATCATCATATATCGATGTTATAGTGACTTGTATAGATAATTGACTTATTATTGAATACAATTACTATTCCTCATTCCCTTATCATTCAAAATTTCAAATCATTTTATTATTTTATTTATTCCTTAATATTTAGCTTCTAACATTTATTTTCCTCTTAATTGTATAATATTATTCATAAAATTTGTTAACTTGTTTTATAAAGTAAAATTATTTTAACAATTATTTAAATTGTTTTAAAGTTATCAATCTAATAAAATGTGTTATTCAAAGCATTGACTATTTGTCAATAAATAAACTTCAAAGACTATTTCAATTAATAACTGACCTCTAATAGCATTTTCTTAAAAAATATTAATTATTTTATAAAATGTTAATGTTAACAGAAATTATTATAATAATAAATACTGGATCAGGCTTAGTAATGTTATGTAGATCAACTAAAGCTTTATGATTTTTTTACGATTTTCACGAAATCTTTCTTAGTTTTATGTAGATCAAATAAAAAATTAAGTAAATTAAATCAAATTTATTGATGTAAATTTAAGAAAAGTTATAATTAGGTCAATTGATTTTTAAAAGCAGGTCACCAGTGAATCAAATCAAAATGAAGTAGGTCAAATAAAAACACATACTATATAGTTTAATTAAATTGATTTAAAAAACTGACCACCACTGGATCAATGTAGGTCAAATACACACCCATAATCTATATAGTTTTATTGATAAGTAAGTCAAATACACACATATAATATAAAGTTTAATTAAATCGACTTAAAAAACAGGTCATCACTGGATCAAATACACACACTATAGTTTTATTATAAAATATATACGCACATACTTTGGTGGTTGAAAAAATGATATATTATTGATATACATAATTATAATTATTATAATAATATTGGTATACATTTTTCATATTCACACTTTTTCTTCATTACATTTTTTATCACATAATCATTACAATCCGTAAAATCATTGTATTCATGTTGTTCAACGTCTTTGTGTTTAGATTCATTGACATCACTAAAAATATCTTCATTAACTTGAGAATCTTCATTATTCTCAAATCTTCGTCGCAATCTGAATCCCATTCTATAATGAATGCCTCTGAAACTGTACATATTTCTCTAATTTTTACACCGGTTACTTCTTAATGGACTATTAGATATTTTATCTTTTTCTGATGATATTATTATGCAAATATGACTTTGTTTATAGACGTGAGGTGCTTTCAGCTGAGAATTAAATATTTCAATGATTTATTAAGATAATTTTAAATGATAAATAATGGACTATTAAAATAACTTTTAAAATAATTTTTTCATTAAACGATATTTCATTAAATAAATACTTGATTATGACGTTAACTTTTGAACCGGATTTAAAAAATAATTTAGAAGATGTGCTAGCAGCTTCTAATAATAGCATTTTTTTGTTAAAGTTTGCATTAATATTGCTATTGACTTGCGTTCAAGTGGCAATGTCTTTGTGATATTATTATTATTTCAAAGTAAAAACAAACAAAAATTTAATTAAATACATTTATTAATAATTGTGAGATTCTAGCAGTTATAATTTTCCAAATCGAAGAAAACACATCCTTATCTACTTTTTATCCTTGAATAGTTATTGTTAGATACCTGCTCCCTTAATCTTTAAAGATTATTTCTGCAAAGGCATCCTAATATCTTGTATTGATTATTGAAGAAAGTATTTTGATCGCATTTCTGATTTAAATCCCATCTTTCTGAAAACTTCAATACCTTTAAATATATATCATTGTCCCTGTTAGGAATTTTAATTGAGTTTGATGTAGTTGAGAAACATCTGGGCAGGCTAAACAAGTTATTTAGCTACTTTAAATTTCTTAGAGCTTGACGTTTTTATTTACTCTTTTTCTACCTTCGAAAGATGTCGATTATCCAATCAAAATTGAGTAATTTGTCTATTTAATTTGCGCGCATGATGCATTTCTATAGTATTTATTACTCATTTCTATATTCTGTTCATAGTTTTATTATATGTAATAATTTCATTATTATTATTACTATTATTATTAATTTTGATTAGTGGCTTGTTTTTAAAGTTGATTTAATTAAATATAGTGTGTGTGTGTGCATATTTTAACCACCTAATTTTGATTTGACTTACATTGATCCAGTGGTACCCAATTCATAAACTGATGGTAGTATTTGAGTATAAAAAAATATAATGTTATGAAAGTAAATGAAACTATATATCAATGAATGTATTTATTTCTTAGCAATATAGGTATATAAAATATGAACCATTTTTAGATTTCTATGCCTTTAGTAAACATCATATTTCTTTTAAGTTTCAACAGATTTTGTTATTTCTTGAAAATTTCAATTTGAAATAAATTATTATTTATAATAAAAAAATCAAATATATATGATTTCTAACTTTTAGACGTGTTTTGTCTCTAACTGAATGTTGTTTTTTAATAAAAATATTTTTAATACACATTTTCACGTTAATATTTGTATTAGTGATAAATTAAGTAAAATTACAGTAGTATTATGAATTTTAAAAATGAAAACAGATTTTATTTATGCCATCTTCTAATATCAATGAATGTTCATTACAAATTTTATTAATGAAATCTTCCACTACTGATTCTTGTACTATGACCTGAATACCAACTTCGATTTTGAGAACTTGTTCAATTTGTTTAACTTCAGTGGTAAATTTTAATTCTCTGTCAGACATGGTTGGATAATTTTGAAATAGAAAAAAAGTAAAAAATCAATTAATATTAACAAATATGTATTTAATTTAAATATAAATTTGAGTTCAAAAATTAATTATAATTTAAAAAATCTCAAAATTAAGTATTTTGGGAAAAAAAGGAAATCATCATTTTTGAACGTTTTCCTTTGAAGCTTTTTGACAAAAAAACTGTGAAAGTAAAAAGTAAGTAAAAATGTGAATCGTATCAGTTAACTTTCTGCAATAAAAATACTTACTTGTTTGCAGAACATCATCAAGAATTTAAAGTAACGTAAAAAAAATTCAATCATGTATCTTACTTTAATTTGAAGTATGACACTGAAATCATAATAGAAATCCCCAAATTCCACAACCAAGAACTTAAATTTGAAGATTTACTTACATTTTAATATTAAGATAAAACTGAGAAAAAAAGAGAAAAGTTTTCTCAAAATAGAGTTTCTCATATAGTTTGATGTTAAGGATAAAGGTGACTGAAAAACATTATTAAGGATTTTATTTCTCCATAAAGTTGACATTGAAAATATATGGACTCGAAGCATTTCTTATTCACCATCTAAAGTTAGAATTTGGATTTATAATATATTATTTTAAGATTTATTGAAATGTTTCTTTTTTTTAATTTAGAGCAAAAGCAATCATTAATTTAAACGACTAATGAATTAAAATAATTTGAAATAATATTTCATAATTAAAATTATATTATTAAATATTAATATAATTAATTTAACACTCTCAGTGCCACAAAAAAAACAGGCCTCTTTTAAGATGTTATTGTCAGACACAATGACCTGACACGTTTATTTTAAAAAAAGTCTCTGTCAGAACTTTGAAATCCAGATGCGGCTCTCTCTTTCTTTGCTGTCATGAGCCTAACGGTACGAAGAGAAAATTTCCAAAAATTGTTGTGGTGTGAGTGGTAAAGCACTGTCAGTCAAAAATGACTGACATGGCACTGAGAGTGTTAACAATCGCACTAAAATTTATAAAAAAATATTAATTGGTAAAAAGTGACAAATAACAGAGGGTGCCATATTTTATTTCTGTCTATTAATTTTATTTTCAAATTTTTCATAAATTACACCTAATGAAATGCAACGACTACTTTGAAAGTAAACAATAAATGTCAAAAAACAAATTTATTTTAAAATTTAAGTTTAAAATACTCTTTGAAATAAAATGAAAATCGCACCAGTTTTTGAAACTGCCAATAATGATTGCGGCTAACAAAAATTCACAGAGAAACTTTAATTGAAATAAACATAATTTTCCCTTCAAAATATCCCAATCAGATAATTATGAAAGAAGCATTTTTAAAAATTTGACTTTGAATTCCAAAATACAAAACTGACATTTACAATCTGTGTAAATACATGAAAAGTAGCAAAGTAGCTGCTGAATTAAGTAGCTGTCACTTTTTTTTTCTTTACGAATCATTTAGATTTCACGTAGAATTATAAAAAGCGGTTAAATTCATTTCAAATTTTATCAGATCAAATTGAAAAATATAATTTTCTCAAAGTTATTAATTTGACAGCATCGTAATTATTGAATTAATTATTGTTTTTCTGTAACTTGTCAGTTTTTTCTTGGCTTCCTAGATATAATTTTAGGGTGTATTTATATTTTTATTTTAAACATGGTTTTTTTTTCTTCAAAATTAATAGTTTTTCAATATTTTTTATTTTTGTATACTTTTAAGACAATAGATTCAAATTTTGTTCCATAAAGAACGCAAATATTTGGTAATACATGATAAAGTCAGTTCTGAAAATTTGATGCATAGTTAAAAAAGAAATAAAAACTATTTTAATTCCATGACCGAAAGTTCATTAACCCTTTCGCGGACACGTCGACATATGTCAACACATAAAAAATATCGTACATAAACACGTCGGACATACCTCGTCGACGATTGCATTGGTTTTATATGTAGGAGCATATTTTGTGCCCTTACAGAAGCAATTAGATTTGAGTTAGTGACTCAATTAGATTCTATTTGTTCAAATCTTGAAATAAATAAATATTTTTCTATGAAACTGAACACTCTTACATAAGCTGTTTTATTGTATTTAAGCATTCAGAAATACCTATTTCATAAAAAAATTCATCTGTCGGATAATGACGACATGTCCCATGGTAATGTAATTTTGCATGAAATAGAACATGTCGGCAATGTTCGACGTCGAGAATATCAGACGTGTCCCTATAACAAAACAAAATCTCCAAATAGGACACTCGGTGTGTCTCGACATATTATATTTATTTTGTTTTCAGTAAAAATACAATATTAAATAAACCACAAACCCTAAACTTAAATCCGAATTTAAATATCTGCATTAAAACCCAAATAATTACTTGTGTCACTTTGCGAAAATTTTCTAAATTTCATGTATCCGCGAAAGGGTTAATAAAATATTTTTGACAAATTGCAGAAAACTTTGTTCAATAAAATTAATATGAAACTTCTTTAATTATCTATTTCCCTATTTAATGATTTAGGTATCGAAAGAAAAATTATTTTGACTTTCCATTAATTTTTACAACAAATTATCATATTAATAACGTTTATCATTAGAAACACGAAAAAAACATTTCCGTATATCAATTAAATTTATGTTACTTGAGGCTGAATTCCATCTAAAAATTAGAAATTATAAAAAATAATTTATTAAATAATAAAATTTAAATAATAAGTTAATAACAACAACGGATTTAAAAGATGTAAGGGTCACATATTTTTATTCTTTTATTAAAATTAAAATAAATACAAGTTAGAAAGAAAAGTGTCTACGAAAAGAAAAAAGTATTGTATACAAATTTATTAAATAAACCTTAAAAGTAAGTTTTGTAGAATGCAATTTATTTCATTTTATATCATTTTATAATTTTAAAACATTTAAACAAACACATTTTCAGTAAATCAACTTTTTCCATAAATAAAAATAATATTTTGATTTGACAAAATTAATATAATATCCATTTAATATATATTTAATAATGTAAACATTTAGAAATAGTCATCTAATCTTCTATATAGATATTCTTTCATAAATATAAAACATAATAATTTTTAAATAAAGTTAGAGTGAAAAAAATTGTAAGAATTTAAAAAAATAATCGAAACCATTTTTAAAATTGTTAAAAATTCAGAACTTTCATCATACGCCCCGAAAAAAATTAAAATAATAATCTAAAAATGAAGTAAATTTTTGTTAATATTTATTTCTAATTATTATTAAATATTAAAAAGTATTTATCTTATAAAGCTATAAAAATGAATTTTATATTTTAAAAGTTTTAACAAAAAATTACAAGAAATTCGAATGAAATAAATATAAAACTTTTAAATTTTTTCTAATATTCTTATGTATGTTTAATTTTTTTCATCACAAATACAATTTTCACTAAATTCATGCAACAAATAATCTCCTTCAATTAGGAAATTTCTAATTCGGTATTTTTTGACATTTTAGCAATTAAACACGATAATAATAACAACAAATTATAATTGTTAGAATTTTGTAACACCAATATTGCTTGTTTTTTTTATTCTATTTAAAGTTGAATTTAATACATTTCATGTTTCTATTATCCGAGTTTCCAATTATTTTAAAGAAAATTTAATTTATTATAAATATTTTGTTTTGTAAAATATCAAAGTATAATTTTAAATAAATAAAAAAAAAGAATTACCTAAACTATGTTTAAAATAAATATTAATAAATATGTTGAAATTATAAGCCCACTCAATCCTTACTTTTAGAAATAAAATTCAACAATATTGAAACTTGATTTACATGACAAATTCAACAAAGTTCTGCTTTAAAATCTATATTTAGATAGAATTTTCAAGACGGTGATTTATTTTGACGAACGATTACTTTACATTATGTCCAGTTGGTATGTGATACTATAATTCTATAATTTCATATGAGCTTTGTCAATTGTTGATCTTTTGCTTGCCAAAAATGAATTTTATTTTCTATTTCATGATGATTGATGAAATAAACAATTAATAAACATTTATTCAAAAATTGTTGGTATATACAGTTTTATTAAATGCCATTCATTTCCTTATTTTACTCGAAATATATCATTTTTGACTGAACTTCCGTTTATACTAATATTATCAATTATAATTAATATAGGTTTTAATAAAACAGTGTTTGTTTATATGCAAAATTCTCTTTCTATGTCATTCACTTCCAGTTCGTATTTCTATTTACAATATTGTAAAATGTTAAGACTATCTCAGTTTGAAAACAGTTCAAAGACCATCGTCTTAACAATTACTTCCATTACAATAAATATTATAAGAACTTTTTTTCCAATTTTACCACTGATTATCTTTTCCATTGAATTTATTAAAAAGAGAAGTTGAAGACTATAAATCAGTAATATATCGACGTTTGTTGATACTCTCGAATTTTCGGCACTGCCTTTTCAAGTGATTTTTTGAAAGATTCATTGGAAAAAGACAGTGCAGAAAACTCATTAGTATCAAAACTCATCGATATATTACTGATTTATAGTCTTCAAGCTCTCTTTTTAATAAATACACTAAATATTATTTATATTGTTATTAAATATTATTATTTATGAGTTAAAACAATAATTTTCAATTACTCTATTTGATCCTTTTGAATTGGTAGAAATAAAGCTTTAATACATTCATATGAAGCGTCTGTCTCCATCATCATTATTTTAATTGGTAAAACCAATGCTGGAATTTTCTTTCCAATATTCTTTCTGAATATATAACAAAAAATGTTCGAAAAGTTCAGAATAATTATATCAGTCATGAACAGTATAACCGATGCCGGATTTGGATAAATGGACCAACCTTTTTTTAATTAAATATAATTTTCTTCTTTACTATAATGGCAAATATCGTTGTGGAGACCCGATTCTTCTATACTACTTTCATACAAATCCTTTTAGCATTCGTTTGTATATAAAGGTTATTAATTTTCAGTTCAAACTTGATTTTTATTTAACCTTTTAGATAAAACTGTGATCTTAACTGAGATTCTGTTTATTATTGCTTGATGATTGAAATTTGTTTGTCGATCATCATTAACCCTTTGACAAACCATATACTTCAACATACAAATTTCTATAATTTTCATACGGTAAGAAAAAAAGGTTTTGAAACATTTCTATTCTCTTTTCTATTTCTTTTCTGAAAAACAAAATTTTTGATACTAAAAAATTTTATAGAAACATAATATTTTCTCTGGGAAAAAAATCTTTAATGATATGTGTGACGCCATTTTTAATTAATAAATTTCCAAATAAATTTTTAAATAATAATAAATGTTAAACAAATAAACGTTTAAAGATTTTAGAATGTTTTTGATTTTAATTAAAAAAATATCCTCAAAAATAATTTTAATTGTATTTTATATATAAAATATAAGGCGATTCACTATGTATTCTAACTAGTTTTTTTATTAATATTATTTTATTAAAATTAATATATTAAATTTGTGATTTTATCTTCAATGAAAAATAACACGAATCCATTCTTTTAATTCACAGCAAAATTTTAAAAAATTTAAAATGCACAATACAATTTTTCTACTGCCTGGAAATTTAAAAAGATTTTAAATAAAATAGAATATTTATGTTTCGTAAAATATGTGCAATGCGATTTAAATAATATACACCATATAAACCCTATTCTAATCGAATAAAATGCAACATTACTTAAAAGCAGGATAAGGGACTATACAAGTGTTTCTCAACCGGGACTGAGAATAAAAACACACATTTTGTAGCCCATATTTGGATTAAAATAAAGAAATTATGAAGGCAAAATTCGATACATAAATTATGACAAAATTTAAATATTCATGTAATTTTTGAAAAGCACAAATAAATTAATAAAAATATATTGATAATAAATGAAAAGTTAATGAAAATAGAAAATTTAGGTTCATTAACATGTAAAAAATAAATATCTGAATTTAGTGTTGTTTTCTTAAGTGGTATTATAACTGCTTACAATAATGAGTAATATGGTACTCAGATTTCTCTGCCTACCACTCCAATGATACAGTGTAACAAAATAACACTCAAAATGTTTGTTAAAAATGAGAGTCAAAGAAAGAAAATCACTTGGCTATGTATTTTTGATAATTTAATATCACCATAAAAGATTAAATATTTACATATTTATTCTTATCACAAATAAAAATTACAAAATCGTATAGAAATTTCAATAAAAATAGTACAAATCAAATTCAAGATCAAACACATCTTCACTTTAAGCATCATATTAATTGAGATTTTTATTTTTTTACTATTTTAATTAATAAACTTCAATAATTTTTAAAATACATTTGTTTAAATATTACATTTTTTAATTTTATAAATTTTAAACCAATGAAACCTTTTCCATTCATTATATCATTTTAAGTAAGTAATAAAAAAACCAAAGTAAATTTACAACTACTTTCTTGAAAAATGGAAATAATAATTTTTAATTAATTTTAATTGATTACAAACCAATTTCATTGGTTTTAATTATTATTGAATAAATGATAATTATAAATCGAAATAGAGTATCAATGAAAAGGGGAAAAAATAGAAGATTAATTTGTGTGGAAAAATATATTTTTTTAAGTATCGAAACACTCGAATAAATTAAAATTAGAAATTAAATCAATATTCTAAAACTTAATCCTATTGGAGAAATCGATATTTTCAGAGATATTTTCAGAGATATTTTCATTGCAACTGCTCGGGAAATTTTAACCGTTCTAAAACTGAAATAAATAATGTGGAGACTTTGAAAAATTTTAATAATGATAATTAATTGATAATAAGTGATTGCGTGTTTAAACGAATTCACTTTTCGAATCTCGTACTTATTTTCTATGTCAAACTGCCATTTTTTCATTAAAAATATTTTGAATTATCGAACTTAAGATATATATAAAATGAAATTTAAAAAATAATTTATGTTTAACAATTATATTTGGAGAGAAATTAAAATTAATAAAATTCAAATCGTTTATTTTGTTTAAAATTTAAATATTTATTAAATCTTTGTTTAAACTATAATTTCAAAATAAATTGTTAGATATTGTTTTAATAATAATACTTCATTAATGTTAACTTTTTAAACCCTCAGTTAATATTTATGTTTATTGTTTAAATAATTGTTTAAATAATTGAATATATATGTAATTCAACAAAATTGTATATTAAGTGAACAGTATTTTTATTCAATGAAAAATTTTCTAATAAGATCAAAATATCTTACAAAGGTTAAAAATTCCAACATCTATTGTTGACTAAATTTATTTGTATATGGTGAACCTATAAATATATTTCGCTTTGTCAAGTATTTATTTCCATTTTCAGCGTTATTTTATTAAAAGAAACACTGTTTGAAAATAAAACAACAATTCTCCCATATTTTTTTAATATATTATTAGCTTTCCCAATTGAATGCTCAGAATAAAAGAAAGTGAATAAAAATTAAAACAAGTTTTAGAAATAGAAAACCTAAAGGAATTATGGTTATAAAACAATTTATAGAAAATGTGTAGATAACAATTTCTGTAACATTTACCAGAAAGATTCATGAATGTTCGATAACCTCATTTACCTTACTAACTTTCCAAGATTTCTTTCTATATTTCTATTTATACATTACATTAATATAATAAGTAATATTAAGTTTTTTTAAGATTATTTTTATTTATAATTTTAAGTTTTACAAATATGTTGCAAGTATTATTAGTATCCAATATTAGCTATTAGGAGTCATGATGAAAAAAAATCTAATTTTTGTTAGTTACAATAAACTAGCTTGATTTACAATCAGTAAGATACCAGCTTAATGTTGGTTCTGACTCTAAGGATGTGCTACTAAAATTCTACTTCAAGGATTCATTAGTTGCATTTACATTACCTCTGTTTATTTTATGAGTTTTTTACATACAAAACGGGAAAACATGTTAATTTTTAGGTATATTTCAATATCAATCCATATCATCATTCTTAGTTCAAAATAAGACACTTTTTATGTATAAATGGATATCGTTCAGTGACCTCTTTCATCATTTTTATTTGGGAATCCTTTCAAATCACTCATTTTTTAACTATATTGAAAGGATGTTATTTTGGTACCAGTTAACTGATACCCTGATCTTGACAATTTTACTATGTCAACTTAGTTTTGGTATTGAAGTTTTTGTGTTTTGTTGGTAGAGACCTTATTTGTCAATTAAGTGGTAGAGTAAATATTTCAATTTACTTGAATACTGAAGATGTTTAGCTAGAGTTTCAAACTAAAAGAGAATAGGTGCTAAGATACTGATATTTCTAACGGCCTATGCACTAGAAATGCAGTCCACGTTCGACTTACAATGTTACTTTTTTTTATTTCTACAAAATATTTCATCCCTGACTCATTAAACCAGAAAGTTATCCACTGTGCTGGTTTGATAGACAAGTTTTCTCTGTGATGAATTAAAATTTCATTGATATGATATCTATTTGTGCAACAACATTAGATAAATATTGATAAAAATGTTAAATATAATGTTAAAAATGAAAGGATGAAAATGGATGCGATGCAAAAAGACAATGCAATGAGATGAAAATAACAGAGATAATCGGAGAAGTTACTAACTTAGAATAAATAGGTAAAGAAATGAATGTTTTATAACTAAAATGGAAGTAACGGTTGGAATGAAGAATGCATCCAGACAATAATGCAATATTGGTAATAAAAGTGACGGAAATAAAAAAGAAATTATTAAATTTCAGAGTAATTGAGAGAGTAATGAAATAGCTGAAATTTATAATATTTTATAATAAAAGTTATACCTCAAACGGAAAAATTAATAAAGCTGTTTAAATTTGTACTAAACACAGTAAAAATTACAATAAATATTATTGTTATATAAATATATATAATTTAAAACAAACCATAAAATAAATTTAGTCTTTATGAAAATAACTAGAAATTACACATCAAAATTCAATATATCTTGGCAAAATTTGAGTTCTCCATTTTTTCAAAAATACTTTCCTGTGGATAAAAAGATGTTGACATTGACTAACACTTACTGCGTTTTAACGAAGGGGAGATTTAAAACAAAAATGTAAAAATACAAATTCCGACATTAAAAAAGAATGCTTAAGGGGTTTATGGGGTTTGTTTAGGATGAAATTAATCTCTGCCTTTTTACAATCTTGTGAATATAATTATTTAAATTAAAATTAATATAGATTTTATTCTTAAATCAAGTTCATAATAAGACTTCTATAAAAAGAAAGAAATACAATATACATTTATTTTTTACAACAGAAATGAGTATTAAAATGGCTTCTCTAGATTATTGTACAAATATGAATAATTTAAATAATTTTTTAGATTTATTGCCATTGAAAATTTCCAACTACCCTTCAAATAATCTTACAAATCTAGAAAATAATTATTTACAAAAAATCAAGTTTTATATATTCAAAAAAAAGTTAAATGAATAAAAACAAGTTATAAAAATAAAAATATTCATCTATTTTTTTTTTGAAAAATAAATTGTTTGAAAATACCAATAATTGAAAATGGTGTAGAAAATATCAAAATGCAAATATATTTTTTAGAAAGAACATGATTTCAAATTTGTAAATGAGGAACCTTCCAAATTCCAAAAGTTGAATTAAAACAATTACGATTGAAATAAATTGCAATGATAAAACAAATTTCAAGAATTAAAATAAAGTATTGTATTTTATTAATTATGCTTATTTGGTTAACATTATTATAATTAAATATTTTTTATTTGTTTTTGTTTTACACCAAATATTCAAGTGGTAGTCATGATCGTTTCTTAGTAGCTTCACAGATTAAATATCAAACAAATAAATGACAAAACAAACCTTTAATACTAAATAAATGCTAATGAAATACTAAGTAAAAACCTGAAAAACATTTTTTCACTTACTTACGAATATTTCAGAATTATACATTAATTTAAGTACAGCTTTTGTGTTTATTTAGATCTTTAATTTATGTATAGCCTACTAAGTTTACTTAACAGTAACATCCATATATTCTAAAAGGGGTAAACATTTATTATTAAAACAAAACAAAAACATTATAAAGACGGTTGGCAAATAGATACTAGGCACTTCTAGTATTTAAAAATCTGATTCTAAAGTATGCACTTTAATAGATTCTAGTAAAATAATCTAGAACTTGTGTTTCTTTTCTCTTCTTATTCTATCCTTTTCCCCGGGGTAATATTTTCCAGGATCATCAAGGATCTTGAATTATCACTGCTTTCCCTGTCTGGTTGTTTAATTTCTTTTGGGATATCAGTAATTTGAGCCTGTAATTCATTGCTGAATTATATGTTTTGGCTTCTTTTCTAAAGGTTTTTGTTATAGTCCTCTTATATAGGTTTTGTAGTTTTATTTGTATATATGACTTCTTGTTTGAAGATATAGGGGTTTCTAGTAGAAACTTGGTAATGAGATTAATAACATCAACATAAATCAAAGATGGGAAGTGAAACCATTTGAGTGATGTAAATTTTTATTCAAACGTCATCTGGTGATTATAATTTGCCTTCGAGTCTGAGTCACTTCTCACTAGCCTAAAACAAAGCCTAAATAATATGGACCGACAGCGCGTCAATAGTGATATTCTACATCATCTGTCTGCTTGCATGATTTATTAATTTTACAAGGATAATAAGGAGTTTACAAGGAGTTTCGGTTTCCAGCTTTCTGTTGGGCATTTATTAATTAACATATTTCATTTTTTCACGCTTGTGAATTGTCCCCTTTTGCCTCCCCAGCAGTTGCGGGCCCATAGTTAAGCTAATGATTTATATATGACTTAATTCAGATAATATAATAGAGATTTCAACTTAAGCCTTTCTGAGGTAAAATATGAATTTCTTAATTTGAAATGCTCTTGGAGCTCCTATTAGTGCTCTTTGAATCAGAAAAATGAAAGATTTAAAAAAATTGTTTTGGTCTTTTGGAGTTTCAAATGGGTGTTAGATTTGATTTTCAACAAAAAAACTCAACAAGTTTGATGTCTTGTTCAAGGAGATGTTAAAACTTTCTATTTAGTTTAATTTTCTTGAACCGTAATTTTATGAGAACAAATTCCTATATTAATCTGTGGTAATCGAAATTAATTTTAAATGAATTTAGGGAATTTGTATTTTTACACAACTAATAACAGCTTATTTATCATGATAACAACGTCTATTTTAATAATTACTAATATATCAAATTAAATTAATAAAAGACGAAAGTTTAGTTAAGCTAAAATAATATATTTTATATATATTGCACATACAAAGAAGTTTTAATATAAATTTGTTTAAAAATAAATTATTAAAAAAATAATTTTAAACAAAGTTTTTAATTAATTTTGGAAATTTATTTTTATATTAATTAATCTTACTAGATTATATTAATATAAATTTTGTTTTTATTTCTATTCAAATATTAATTATTATTTTATTTTAATTAATTCGAGAAATTAATTAATTCGAACACTGCAAGCGATAAATTGATGAAATAATTGTATAATAAACGATAATTAAAGTAACAAAAAGATTTTTTGATCTTGTTTCTTTCCTATTTGTAATATCATTATCATTAATCATTTTGTGTTTGTTGAAGCCTTTCATTAACAATCTTTTTTTACTTCGTGTTAATTTATAATTTAATAATTAAGGAAATTAATGACTGTAGAGCCGTTAAATTCTTTAATATGTGAAAATATAAACTAATTCAAAAAATAAAATTTCTAACATCTAAACAAATATAATAAGAAATCCATTATTTAAAACAAATAAATTACATAATAGTCATTATTAGAAATATAAAACAATATTGTTTTAATTTCTAATAAATCATTATAGACAATAAATAATTATTTAATAATTTGAGAAGAAAATATTTCCGAAAATAATTAATATTAAATTAAGAAAATTAGCTCTACTAAAATTGACGGCTCTCTGTGTATTTTGACATTATAATAAAATTACAATGATGAATAATTTTTAGTTAATCTTTAGTAAATCCTTAAAACAAAAGGTAATTAGAAAGGAAGATTTTTAAAAGTGTTATAGTATAAAAATAAAATTTTTAAATCGAGAATTTATGATAATAATCTTAACTTAAAAGCAAATAATATTTCAAAATTTTTTCTCTAAGTGTGGTGTAAAGTTTTCAATTTCAGCTATAAATATTCCAAACTTTCTTCACGAAAAATAATTTTTAAGAAGTGGTAATATATATTTTGAAAGATATTTTGAAAGTAATCAGTGATTTTGGAAACAAAAAGATCAACTTATATTATAATATTTTTAAAGATATATTCATGTGAGAATATGAAAGTTGTCCTCAGCCGACCAAATTTTAATATATATTTAAGTAACAAAATTTAAAAAAAACAACAAATTGATTTTTTCTTTTACTAAAAAATGACTAAAATAATTTGTAGTCGTAAATGATTATTTGAGGAAAATAATGCATTAAATTGTACGGTGTTGAGAAAAAAATAATAGATTGGAGAATGTTTTTCTGCAGAATTGACTTAAGAATGATAGGAATGTTCTGCTGTTCCAAACGGTAAGATTACAGAGTCACAACAACATAGTTTAGAAAAATATATACATTGTCTGATAATGTATTTATTAAAGTTTAGCAATGTTGAAAGTTTTATTAAACAATATTTTATAGGCTTTGAGAGTGGCCATTGAAATACTTGTTGAAACAATAGTTCCCGACTAAATCTCGAAGTTGAAAGTGGGAAAATAAAGAACAAAAAAATATAAATATATTTTAATCTCATGAACACTACTGAAACATCAAGCAAGCAATCAAGAGAAATACATAAATATAATGAATTTAGAGAAATTTTACCAAATATAAAATTTATATGTGGTTCATATTTTGGAATAACGAGATAATCTCATAGAGAAAAAATTCAAAACAGTTATAAAAACTGCAAAAGAAATTTTAAGTTCCATGTCAAATAATTACAGATAAATAATTTTGACATGAGTAGCAGAAAATGATAATTAATTAATAATTAACCCATTTAATTAATAGATTATTAATTATATTTTTGTGCAAATTAATTTTTTGTTTAAATTTTTATTATATTATAGCGAAGCTAGTATATTTCTATTTTTTGACACTTCGTATATTTATATTATTTTTGTATTTTTTATTTCTTTATTATTCTTTATTATTATTCTAATATAATGAAAATTTATCTAGAATGTTATTATTTGTTTGATCGAAGGTAAACTTTATTATTTTAAGAATTATATATTACATTTTGAATTTTTTAAGACATCTTAAAAGTAGCTTGTTCTTGAAATATATTTCAATTTTTAATTTATGATTATTGGTAAAGAAAAATACTTTGATATAATATTATAGACTTAATCAATTGAGATTTAGTTTTTCCGAAATAAATAAAATACATTCAAATAATTTTAAGCTTAAAATATAGCAGTGTCATTTATTTTACTTATTCATTTTACAAACAAATAGAAAGTATAAAAAAGTAAACCCAATTAATTACTATGTTTCACTAAATTTAAAAAATAAATTTATTTATTTGAATTTAATTATAAATATTTAATAAATCACTAGAAATAGAAATTTTATTTTTTATAATTTATGTGATTAATTTCCAATTGAATATATTAGACGTTCTCTTTTTATCCTATAAGACAATGGTTTATTGAACTAATTTAAATGATTTAATTTCTATTTCTAAAGAATGATTAGTTACATTGTAAACGCGTCGTGGTTAATACAATATTTAATTATTTTTCTTTGTCATTTAATTTCCAATGTCTGCGTTTTTTGTTGACATCGCATTCAAATTAATTTTTAGAAAAAAAATATTTTTTTAGAAACTTAATTTATCTATTTTCATATTTAGACATTTACCGAGTAATAATAAATCTGTTGAAATTTGTCAGTTTTGATTATAAAAATCGTTTTCTTTCACTTTGTTTTAGATTATTTTTACTAATATTGTAAATTATTATTTTTATTAACAATCATAATAACATCGATATCTTTACTGATTCCTATTATTAATTTGCTCATATTTTTTTAATATCATTGAGATAAATATATAGAATTTTTCAGTAAAAAAGGTTTTATTTTCATATGATTTTTTGATATTTTTAAAATTTCATTATCTTCATTTTATTATAAATAAATCTTTTTTTAATTAACACAAATTTTTAGCAATTGAAAATTAACATTCAAAAAAATTATAACACTGTAATATTTTACTATCTATTTGTATAGCATTCAGACAACAAGTTCAGGATAATTCAAAATATTCATGAATTATATATTTTAATTTGCAAATTTTATTTCAATGTTATTTGAGATAAGACTACAGACAATTTAAATTTAGAAACCTTATTTTAATGTAACTTTCTTATAAAAATGAAATAAGCTATTATCATATCATACAAATAGTTTAGACTTTTCTTGTGTGCTACAAAAGCTTTCAGACATTAGAAAAGTTTTAGTAAAGTTTTAGTAAAGCTTTCCCCATTTTTTGGGAAGATATATAATAATAATTGTGTATTGTTTTAATCTTAGGTTTCTAACTGATAAATAATAAAATAAGTATAACCGCACAGAAAAGCAACCAGATTTCTCTGAAACAATTTACACATCTGAAAACCGGCATTTCAAAATTGAAATGAAAATATTTATGAATAATGTATGATATATTTAGAATTTTATATGATATTTTCAGCTAAAAAAAATTTCAATTTCTCAGATAAATAATTATTTTATTAACCGGATTTTTGGTGCAATATTGTAATTTCAATAATTATCTTTTCCTTCAATTATTAGTAATTTAACATTGTTAAATGAAAATAAATTTTCTATTCAGATTTGAAAGGTCTGCAAATATTCTGAAAGTCAATCAAGATGATAATATTCTTATAAAATGTCCAGTATTAGAAAATCAAATATTTGCAATTTATTGGGTAATTTCAGATTGGTTATTATTATTATTATTATTATTATTATTATTATTATTATTATTATTATTATTATTATTATTATTATTATTATTATTATTATTATTATTATTATTATTATTATTATTATTATTATTATTATTATTATTATTATTATTATTATTATTATTACTATTATTTAAGCCTTTTACTGTGAATTATATATTTAATATAAATGAAGAAATTGAAAAGGACTGTTTCATAATTGACATTTTTTTCATTTGTATCAAATATATAATTAGTAGCAAAAGACTTAAAATGTCATTAAATAGTTTAACATTTAATTAATGTTGCTACCAAGAAATCATTACTTACTGTTATTATTATTATATTATGATTATCCTTTTGATTTTCACTTCTGAGTTTTTTCATTTTCAATTGACATTATATTTATTAAAAAATTGACTAAGAATCAGTAAAGATATCGACGTTAGGATAAAAACCAATTTTCGGCAGACCCTTTTTCAAACGACTTTTTTTAGTAAATCACTTACATATCCCTCCATCCATTGTCGAAATGTAAGTCAATTTATCTAATAATGAAAAATGCTGATCTTCCACAAATGTAATTTGTAGCAATTGTCTAATTTGTTAACCGTTTAAAGATCTACTTTGAGAATACGAAATAGGAAATCTAATAAACAAAATAAAGATTAATGAAAATACTGAAATAATTTTTGATGGAAAAGAAATTTTCGTTTCATCACAGTTATTAAAAATTAATTGAATAATTAATGAAAAATAAATAGCTCATTAGGAATGTCAATTTTCAACATTTAGTGGAAAATATTCTATAATTGAAATGTGAAAACAATTGATGTTTTAAATTGAATGAAATGGAATAGTGTTTCCTAAAAATATTTGATTTTATTTCCGATAGTTTTCTTTATACATTATTTACTGAACACAATTATTTCACGTAGAATAAAATTTCCATTAATTATTTTAATAGCTGAATTTATTCTATTTTAAAATTTTCATTTAAAAAAATAAAATGAATATCAAATAATCAATGCAAATTTTAACGATTTACTTGTTTCTTATTACGACATTTTTTACAAATGACAATATAGACAACCGACTAATATTATCTTTACTATAATGTCTTGACTCAACATTTTATGATAGTAAAAAAATGACTTTTTGTAAGAAATTCTATTAATTTTATCAGCTTAAGTTTATGGGTTTAAATGATTCCATTAAATTAAATTAATTTTTTTAATTTGTGAAATCTACAGTATGTAATTTGAAATTCAATTTTTTAACATTTTCTTTATTTTATTAAAAAGGTAGAATTAATTTTTCAATATCAGAAATAATCAAATCCGGAAATAATATCAAATATCAAATATCAAATAAAAATAATAAATGTTTTCATATGTATATTACCTTGATTAATCTATTCAGTCAAGTGTATTCTCTATTTAAAAAAAATGCCTTATAGTATCATTAAAACATTTCATATTTAAATCTTGAAAATTGTTTTTTATCAAATGCAGTAAAGAAGTAATGACACAAAAGTAGATATTTAATTTTAAAAAATCCATTTTTAATTATGAAAGAACCATTTTATGGTATATTTATATATAGACTCTGCATAACTATCTTGTTGAAAAGGATGGCCTATTACTCCTTTGCAAGAAATCCCGGCAGGTTGATTTAACTGTTTTGTAATAGTTGCAAAAGTCCCTAAAAAGTTTGAATATATATTCTTAAGAATAGCATCGTCGTGTTTCAAAGAAATGTAAATAGTGAATCATGATCTCTCTCTAGAATCCGTGGGTAGATCACGCCTTGTAAACTTTTAATTTCAAACTTAAAATCACTGAAAGTGAATATCATCAAGAAATTGACTAACTTAATTGTGTTCCACTCTTGTGATGATTTTCAGTTTTGTAAAAAAAAACGAAGCAACCACCATGTAATTTCAGCGTTTACAAAGGTAAATTAAATACTTTGTACGTTTTTTAACTTTGTTTTTTAAAGATATTCATTTGAAAATGTATCATCAGATTGTTGCCCAAAAAGTAAAATTTATCTTTTAACAAGAACGGAAAAATAAGCCATGATCTGATATAATCTCCCATATTAGATTATATGAAGGGTATTATTAGAATTTGTGATGCTGTTATTATCATTGTCATTATTATTATTATTATTATTATTATTATTATTATTATTATTATTTTTTTTTTTTATTTCATACATTTCCGCCGAAGTTCTATAATTTTCTAAACCGGAATTTTTTTCTATTATTAAATTATTAATTATTTTAAAAATTGTTTAGATAGCATAAACGAATCAAATATTCAAATAATACAATTTCAAAATATTTTCAGATTATTAGCACAAATTAAAAATATTTCTTTTTTATATTAAGGTAAATCTTTTATAAATAAATTTCTTACTCTTCACTTTTTCTATGATTTTTTCAATTAATTTATTCAAAAATGACTGTAATAAAATATATTATAAACATAGATTATATATAAAAGATTTTCTACTAGATTTCAAACAATGATAATTGGAAAATATGAATAAGTAGACAATTTCTAAATAATTAAAATGAATTTCATCGATGATTCATTTAAACAAATAAATTTTGTGAATTTGAATCATGGATTTTCTTCAAAGTATCATTATATTTTTTTGTGATTAAAACAAAATTAAAATGCATTTGCTTATAAATTTACATTCATTCGGTATTAGAAATATTTATATTGAACCGAAAATATAAATTGTTCTCCAAACAACATAATCAAGAGGTTATTTTAAAAATATGTTCTAAAACTTATAAATTTTAATATATAATTTATTTGATCAAGCAAATTACACAGTCATACTGCATTTAATTATTTATAAAAAATTATGAAAATATAAGTTATGGAAATTTAATTCATCGAAAATTTATAAAAAAATTACAATGCTAAATTTTAGTTTTTTAAAATTTATGAATGTTTCAATGTTAAAAATAATAATGTTTAAGAATAAATGATAAAAAGAAAATGAAATGATCTGACAAAATGAAATTGATTAAATATATAACAAATATTATAGGTTAAAATATGAGAATTGCAAATTATTTATTATTAAAATTCTACATATGATTTCACTATATAATTTTTGCCAAATCAGTAGCAGTCCTTAGGTGACAATTGAAAAACATTATTGCAATTTTAAAAATTTGATACGGCAATATTTAATGTAATTTTTAACACATTATAATTTAATTTTAATTATTAATTCTTGTTTATTTATCTTGAAATACTGAATTAAATTGAAATAATTTTTTTGATATTCTATTTTTAAAAAAGTTCGAAAGATGTTACTAAAATGTTTTATTGGTTTGATTTTAAAATTGGGATCCATGAAATAGATGTCTATATTTTTTTGTCATTTCAATTTAAGTTTTAACTCATTCATAATATTATTCATTTTTTAAAGAAAAAAGTAAAAATTATTTAATTATAAAATAAATTTATTAGATTAACGAATTAAAAATTCCATTTAATATTTATTATTCTCTTTTTATAAATAATTAATTTCAACACTTTATATTTTAAATACCAATTTTGTTTTTATTTTTAAATATATATTTTAAATATAAAATATACTTTTAAAAAATGTAAACCAAGTGTAAAATATTTATTTTTTTTAATTTGATTATATGATAAAAAATAATTATATTTAATAATTATTGTTTGTTAAAACAAATGTTTAGAAAAAATAATGTTTCGACCAGTCAGAGGGGGATGACTTCTCCCTCTGACTGGCGGTGCCGATTTTGGCATCGCGTCTGTGTGCGCATTATTAGTAAAAATTGTTTTCGTGTTGGTGTGTGCACACAGATTCGAGGAATGGTGATTTCGTTGACAGCTCGTATGTTTTTTTATAATAATGTAAATTGATTTTTTTTTGGTTGAAATTGTATTTTTTCTGAAGTTTTAGAGTTTTTTTAAAAGAACATGGTGGGAACGAATTTTGAATTTAGTATGTAAAAAGAATGATGGAATAATTGACTTTGAGGGGATCACTTACTGGACTTATTATGATGGACTTATTACACAGATTTCAAACAACCCAACTCTTATTTCTGCATCAAAGGATAAATCTTTGATTATTTTGGATGGATTTGAAGGTTATGTTGTTATATCAAGTGATGGTCAATTTGCATTGTCTGAATCATGTGACGGAACTTTAATGTTATTGGATTTATCTGAACGAAGATATTTATACACTTTAGAAAGAGGTGATATTATCAATGAACTTATCTTCTCACCAAACAGATATTGGTTATGTGCTGCAACTGGCTCGTCTATCAAGATTTGGGATTTGGAAAATAAAGTTTCGGTTGGAGATTTGAAAGCTGAAGTTATTGATAATAAATTCAAAGCAATTGCGGGAGTCATTTGCTTATCATGGTAAAAAGATAGTCAAACTTATAAAGTTTATAAAGAATGAAATTTTATATAGATATCATATTATTTGAATCAAGTCAAAAGAAAGCATAATCATGTTTTTATTTTGGCTAATCATTTGTTTATAATATAAACAAATGATTAGCCAAAATAAAAACATGATTATGCTTTCTTTTGACTTGATTCAAATAATATGATATCTATATAAAATTTCAAATGACAAAATTTTAACAATATTTTTAAATATCAAATATTTCAATAAACCTTTTTTTTCAATAATCATTTGTATATACTGAAAAGAACTTCTGAAATTTCTTTTAATTAATTGAAATGAAACTATTTACAAAATTAAAATATATTTACACATAGAGATAAAAATTAGATGTATTTAATGGTTAATTTAATAATTTTGTTTTTAAAATTTCAAATTTAATTTAAAAACCTTATTGGTTGATTAAATTAAAAATTAAATTAAAATACCTGTTAATAAAATTTCATTTAAAAAGATTTTCAACGACTTTTTAAAAAATGTTTTAATTTAAAAGAAATAAATAATTATTTAAATTAACTTGAAAATTTTGTTATAATTATTTATTAAATCTATTTATTAAATTTATTTATTGAAATAATATAAAATTTAATTGGGTGATGCAAATGCTTATAAATAATATTTGAACAAAAAATTATGAAATTTATATAAAAAATATTTATAATTTGTCGTTTGCGTAAGAAAAATAGTTTTACAATAAAAACTTTCATGAATTGTTTATACAAATGCCATTAATAGCTTCATTTTGCCCTACAGATAATTACGTACTATTATGTTTTCAGGAAAATATTTCTATATTATTTCTTTTTGTTTAGCATCTAAGCATTTATGAAAGAGAACGATATTAAATCGTCAAGTTATTAACAATGACTGTAAATTAGCTATGAGCTAAAAGATTATCATAATAATTTTTTTCAGAAAAGAAATATTTTAAATTAAAATTATATTTTATTTAGAGTTATGATCGGAATGATTTTATAAAATGTGATCCTGAAAATAGTTTAACAACTACATCTTTGTTCACCTGTAACCCCATGAAAAGCTTTAGTCTCCTTGTTACAAGATTCTCATGGGTAAGCCTAAATCCAACCTTTTCTCATGATCGACCAGTTTATCTTATTGGTAAGATTTTACATACTTTTTTACATTATTAATATGATAATAATAATAATAATAATAATAATAATAATAATAATAATAATAATAATAATAATAATAATAATAATAATTATTATTATTATTATTATTATTATTTAAAACAATAAAATGATAATTTAAGCCTTTTGCTGCAAATAATGTATTTAATGAAAAGATTTTCGACTATAAATTAAATTATCATTTTATTGTTTTAAATAATAAATGCTGCTACCAAGAAATCATCACTTTAATAATTATTATTATTATTATATTATAAATATATAGTGATGATTTCTTGGTAGCAGCATTAATTAAATTTTAAACAATTAAATAATAATTTAGGCATTCTGCTGCAAATAATATATTTAATAAAAATGAAAAATAATCCATACATTGGAAGTACGCTAAGAACCTTGTACCAAAGAGTTAAAAACATCTAGATCCTGGTGCAAAATCTTCGGTAAACAGACATCTCCAACAATGTCAATTAAGGAAGGAAAGAAAAAAATATTTTAATCAAATTCTTAGCCAATGGAAACATGCAAAAAAGATGTCAGATTTAAAGAAGCAATTCTCATAATAAACAGACGGCCAACAATCAACAATAAAGACATCAATGAAATCATAAATTTGATTTGTTGTTATTGACCTAGAGAATAGCTTTTATAAAAAAAATTAAATAAAAAATTTTAAAAAAATAGTCGAAAGTTTTTTCATTTGTATTAAATATAATATTTGCAGCAAAAGGCTTAAATTATCATTTAATTGTTTAATATATTATAGATAAAGTTATTATTATTATTAATTATTAATTAATGTTTTTATTTAAATGCTATGTATTTTTATTTAGGATTCTACATAAAATTTATTTCTTTATCAGTATTTAATCCAATTTTAATTAATAAATAAATATTTTTCTAAAGTAAATTATTTAAAATAATTGTAAAATATACAATTGTCAAATTAAGGAGACAAAGAGGTAGACTATCGAAAGCTTACTTATTTAAGCAATAAATATTCATGTTAATTGGTAGTCAACTGTGTTAATCAATAAAATTTTATATTCTGTGGAATTCATTATTGTTGTTAAAGAAGGAACACTTTGGAGTCAGGTCAATAATTAGTAATATTTAATTTTACAGAACATCCCAGCAAAATGTTTATAGAAACTCTTTTTATGAGCACAAATATTTAATTAATTAAATTGATTAAAAGACATTGTTTTTTTAAATGATTCTCAATCATTAAACAAACATACTTATGAAATGTCAATATAGAGAAAAAGGACTTTCTTATGATTCATTTGTTTTTTTTAAGTTGGATAGCTGTAAAGCTGCTGAAATTGCAGCTCAAATTAAGACAGAAAAATTCCATAACGTAAATAAATAAAAAAATAAAATATTATTAAATAATTTAGTTTAGTTTTATATTGAGCGAATATATTTTTTGAAATTTATTTTAATGAAATTTTGTCCTTGTTTGACCAAGTCAATGAGCACCTTCCATAGTGAGAATATTAAACGGTTTTTGAAAATTTACATCTTATTTTTAAATAGACATTAAAGGTGAAGAATGTAATTATGCAAGTTTATTTTTTAATGAACAATATTTTGAATCCCGCGGGGAGCAGAATGAACATTTTAGCTAGAAAACGCTGATTTTGTCAATTAAATTTAAACTAACATAAAGAATTATTGATATTGAATTTTTCCTAATTTTCTTTATTTGTAATTGATAATATGCTTTCAAAAAAACAAAACAATTAAAAATGAATATATAAAATAGTTTTGATTTTATTTATTTGGGATCTATAGTTACTAATTCAATAAAAAATATGAGTTGAAATTAATAAACAGTCTGACAGTACTTTTACCAAAATTCTTGACTAAGTTTTTGCTAAGTATATGCAAGTGTTTTAAAAATGAAGTGCCAAATATTTTTCTAAAATATTAAATAAAATATTAATGAAAAAACTGCAAAAAAATGAAGATAAATGAAACAATTTTTAATATTATTTTAAATATATTTTCATGTTTTATATATATTTTAAAATTTAAACTTTAAATAACATTATTTTGATATTATAATGCCAAAATAAAAGAAAATTATTTAATAAACGGATTTCCTGATTTTATTAAAAAAAATTTTTATAACGATTCTTTTGAAATTTATTTACATATTTCGAAACAGTAAAAGTTAAAAAGTTGAATAATATCTAAATAAAACATTAAAAATAAACTGAAATTATTTTACTTTGAATTAAAGATAAAAATTCAAATGATTTTAATGTATATATTTATTGTTATTAGGAGACTTTCTACTGTATTTATTTCATTATTTTTCTCCAATATCAATAAAATCAAAAGAGTGTATTTGATAGGTTTCCTTTAAGCAAAGATTATGTCAATTATATTTTGTATAATTTTCTACTTTTTAGTATTATCGATTGAACATCGGCAGTTTTCTCATAGGTGCTTTTGAGCGAATATTTCCTTTGAAATTTTCGATGAATTTAAGAAACTCTATATCACTTGTCTGTGTTCGATTCTAAAATCGGTTGATCTTGTTTGTAAGTATTTCCTTGTAAAAAGATTAGCCGTCTTTTGACACAAATGCAATAATTAATTAATTCTCCATTTTTCTATTA
The DNA here is from genome assembly GCA_959609185.1 of Schmidtea polychroa. Classification (NCBI taxonomy): domain Eukaryota; kingdom Metazoa; phylum Platyhelminthes; order Tricladida; family Dugesiidae; genus Schmidtea; species Schmidtea polychroa. The sequence continues at coordinate 12,080 of CAUHTR010007644.1, read as the reverse complement.
TTTCTTTCTCATTCAATACATTTTTTTGTTTTGTCACATTAATAATTGTAATGTAGTAATTTATTCAACGAATTACATTTAATATATAAAGCATTAATTACTCTTAGACGTCTATGTTCTAGACTACTGATTATTTATTTATTATTGCTAGAAATATATGAGATTTTGTCATGGAAACTAAATTAAAAATAAATATATAAATGTCGACAATATTATACTTTGACCGCAAAAAGGTTTGTTTATTGCTAGTAAAAAGAAAAGATAAAAAGAATTTTAAAAAGCATACGACAGCTGCATTATTGATTTTTTCATTTATTAGAAAAAATATTTAAAAATTTATTTTTTAATAAATGATTTGTATATTAATAAAAATAATAACAATAATAATAATAGTAATAATAATAATAATAATAATAATAATAATAATAATAATAATAATAATAATAATAATAATAATAATAATAATAATAATAATAATAATAATAATAATAATAATAATAATAATAATAATAATTCCTTGTGAGCAGCATTAATTAAATGTAACTTGACTAAAACAAGTTGATTCTTTTCAATGATATTAAGACCTTTTTTGGACACTGTACCACATCACCTGCAGTTCTAGTATTTCAGGCTTGTTGGTAATTATCTTTAAAAATAATTTCAAACCACAGACACTGACATCCAATCCATTAGTTTCTAAGCAAGATATATAGATGATATATTTATCACGGCCAAGACCGAAAGTGAAGTGAAAGAAATATTATATATTTTCAATTCTGTTCAGCGAGATTTTAAATTTTAAATCAAATATACCGACGAAGATGGATCCCTCAATCTACTGGATTTAAAAATTAAAATAAAAGTAAAAACTCCAACCTACGGAATCTAAGAAATATTTATGCTAAAAAATCAGCACTTGATACTTGCTTATGAAAAGTAAATGTCATAAGAAACGAGAAACAAAGAATAGCCAATAAATGTACCAAAGAGAAGGAGAACTATAAACAGCAATTAAAATTCAACAAAGTTCTACACAACAACGGATATCATAATAAGGACATTGAAAAAATTTATTCAAACTTTAAAAGATTTAAGGAGCCAACACAAAAAAAGAAATATTTTATCTTAATAATCCATTCATCAGCGACATACTCAACATAAAGATCTCAAAGAATTTATACACACTGGACACAAAAAAGGATCATTTGCATAATACAAAACTACAAATCTTCGAAGAAAATATGCTTTCGAAAAAACGTTGTCAACTGCTTCACGTACAATGTATGCAAATAAGTGTACATAGGAAGTACGCTCAAGAACTTGCACCAAAACGTTAGAGAACATTTAGATCCTGCTAGAAAATTATCCGAATACAGAGATCTCCAACAATATTAACCAAGAAAGGAGAAAATATTTATTTTTATTAAAATTTTAGCCAGTTACAACATCAAAAAAAATCTCAGATTTAAAAAAACAATTCTCATCATAAACGTTCAACAATCAGCACTAAGAAATAAATCAGTGAAATATAAATAATTAGTTTAAATTTCATTTGATTCAATACATACTTTACACTAAAAGACTTATCTTCATCAATTTCTTGTTTAATAATAATAAATGATAATAATAATAATAATAATAATTAATATATAATAATAATAATAATAATAATAATAATAATAATAATAATAATAATAATAATAATAATAATAATAATAATAATAATAATAATAATAATAATAATAATATATTATTATTATTATTATTAATCAATAATATTTCTATTTCAAAATTGATTTTGTCAACAATGGCGGTTTATTGTTATTTGTTGGAGAAGGATTTAATTTTATAAATAGGAAAAAAGTAAACACAATGCCGCAATTGTTTGATTATTACCCCATAATAAATTGTTTATACAATCATTTCGAGTGAATTTCAAATAATAAATTATAGTTGATTATTAAATGATTAATCCTGACGAAAACATTAATTTGAAATTTTTTTGGGAAAAATATTTTAGAAAAATAATGAAAAATTTGAATAAATATTTGAGAAACTCTTGAGTTTAGTTTGTTCAAGTTTCAAAATTATTTTTTATTATTAAACGAAATTGTTTGAAATATCATTAAAAATTTGAATTATATTTATTAAAAAAAGAGAGACCTTGAAGACTATAAATCAGTAATATATCGATGTTTGTTGATACTCACGAATTTTCGGCACTTCTTTTTTCAAATGAATTTTCAATAAAAGAAAAAAGGCAGTGCCGAAAATTCGTGAGTATCAACAAACATCGATATATTACTGATTTATAGTCTTCAAACTCTCTTTTTTTAATAAATTCAATAGAAAAAATAATCAGTGGTGAAATTGGAAGAAATAAAAGTTCTAATAATATTGAATTATATTATATTTACAAATAAATAAATTAAATTAAATTGACTTTTACTGAATAAAATAGATAATTTTGTTGAAATTGTAAATTAAAATCAAGACAGACTCAATAAATTGAAATTTTAGGTAAAAATATTTTTTTACAATAATTAAGAATGGCCTAGTAAAAGTTTTATTAAAATTATATTTTTGTGATTCCATGATGTGACATAATAATAATATGAACAACGGACAAAAAACATTTTTTACTCACCATTTTTATGCAAATTATGATTATATGTAATATTATAAATTATTAAACAGGAGGGTTGCAACTTATTTTTAGGATTTATTTTATCAAAATGATTGAATTAGTAATTAAATGACAATTTATATTAAAATAGAGAAAAAAATATAAATTTTCAGTAAAATCTTTTTATATTTTGGTCACTTTTAATCTGATGATATTTCATTTTTTTTATTATAACAGAAGATTAAAAGTTTTGATTTTACACAACATAAATATTTGGCTAAAACACATGATACACCTGGTTTTTGTTGGTAGACAATATGCTTCGAAAAAAAGATTTGAAATATTTTTTTAAGTTTTAATAATTATTTAATTTAATTATATTAATTAATTTTTCAATAATTATTCCATTTTTTATAATTTTTCTCTAATATTTTGATCTAGCCCCGGTTTTGCGTTAATAAAGTTGTCTATAATACAAGTTGATGTGCAAGCCAATAGATTATTTATAATTGGTCTATAATTATATTTTTCAAATTATGAATTTACAAAAGTTGATATTTTTTTGAATTTTATTACCATTTTAAATAAGTTAACTAAATTAACAAGTTGAGTAAAATAAATTTAAAATAATAATTTTTAAATAATAATTTTTAAATTTTAAATAATTTTAATTTTTAAATTTTAAATTTTTAAATCTTTTAAATTATTATTCGAATCACATATTTTAATTTTATTTATGCATTTTCATTCATGATGGTTTGGCGGTAGAATTAACTGTGGGAATGAAGTTTAATTAGTTTTACCTACAGGTCCCATCAATACCTTCCTTCTAGACCCCACAATCGAATCCGAACGATTTGGTATGAAATGATTACATTTTTCTTTCTTGAAATACATATCTGCATTTCATAATAATATTACTAAAAATAAAAGGTACCTAAATAATTTGTATGGTTAAAATAATATTTTACTGATATAATATCCCTAAATTCTTACGTAAAACATTCTTTCTAAGATTTCTAGAAGTTTATTGTTAAGAAAATTCATTTTAATAGATTTGTATAAACATATAATGGAAGTATAATACTTAATTTGAATGGTGTTTCGAACAGGTTCAACAATAATTGAACCGTTTCCGAAAATCATGACCATATACATAAAATTACATATAAAAATTTACATACATAATTGCTAGATTCAGAAGTTGAACATGATTTATAAAATATTTATTAAAATTTATAAGCATTCATCAAATTTGAATGAAAATCAGAATTTTTCACCTTTTCTTCGAATTGACTTCGGTCGCAGTTTCCACGGTACCTTTCTGTATCCTAACAATTAGGGCAGCCTTTCCTTGTACTTCCTTGAGGTTTTAGATGTTGAGTTTGTAGCTTATTTTCTAGTATCACTCTTGAAATATTTGTATTTCTTTCTTAACAAAAGCTTTAGCCTTCAAAATTAAAGTTTGTTCAATAGATCTTTAAATACCTTGAGTTTGGTTCAAATTCAAAGTGATTATGATTCTGTGGTTGTTCACAATGGTGGTCCTTATTTTTGAAGTTTCCAAAATACTTGCTCCCAACTCCCAACCTTATTTTAATATATAAAAATACTCGGTGCAAAATTTCAGTTTAATCGCAACACATTTAAATGGCCCCTATATTCCAAAAGTTGCATTTTCACGCATTTTATATTTTTTCAAATTTCGACAAAAGTCCGTTATTTACAGGAAATAAAGAATAGCCGAAAGGAAAGTACGTATTTCCGAAAAAGTCGTTTAAATTGGCAATAAAAATAAACTGTAATATAATAAGCTTCCACATATCACTGATTAACCTTTTCATTCCCAAACTTATTTTCAACCAAAGTAAATTTATTTGGAAGAATTCTTCATGATAATCATTTTACATATTTAAAAAATTCGAAAATAGTTGAATATTTTGATTGAATATGATTGATATATTAGTAAGTACAATTTGTGTGATAAGATTTGAAACAAATGGGAATATACAAGCCGACATCACATTGTTCACATTTCTTCTAGAACATTTTAAAATTTTTGAAAAAATTTCTAAAAGTTATTTCATCTTGTAAAATTAGTTTTTTATATTATTCGTCGCATGTTTTAATTTTATTTATGCATTTCATCCACGATGGTTTGGCGGTAGAACTAGCTGTGGGAATGAAGTTTAATTAGTCTTACCTACTGGTCCCACCAATACCTTTCTTCTATACCCTTCAATTGAATCCGACCGATTTGGTATGAAATGTTTACTTTTCTTTCTTGTAATACATATCTGCAATAATAATAATATTAGTAATAATCTTCTTGTCAAGATGAAATACCATGGAAGTTTGCAAATTTGGTTCAGAGATTTCTAAATTATTCAAATATATATGAAAAAAATTCAAATTCTTTCAAAAGTAGCTTTTAGTATTTGGAAAAATATTCAGGTACTACTTAGATTTTTCATGAGGTTTTCTAACTATATGTGATCGATAGTTGTTCTATCAAACAATTTATGTTTTATGAATCCTTTCCTTCAACTTCAATGTTTTATTTCACTTTGTGAAAAAGGCCTATTTTTAAAATTGTAACTCAATATGATAAAAATTTGTTTTATATCTCAAAATGTTTGTTATTATAAGTTCTAAATAATGATGTATAAACCTTTGATTTGTGCCTTATACATTCGGAGATAATTGCTTTGAACCCATAGGTCACGTCGGTATCCAAAGGGTTAATGAGGTTAACTTTCGTAGTTGCTTGTTGTTTTAGTACTTAGTTAGAATGTTGTGATATTTTTGTATTACTTTTACTTTTCCCTTAGCCTCGCCGTGAACCACTGTAATGTATGTCAATAGCTCTATCCCATGTTGGAAGTTGACATAATCTTTCAAAGTAGATGAAGACTTCTTAAGAAATATTGTATTTTTTGAAAATCTTGAGACAAAAGTCTTTTTTTTAGCCTAAATAAGGTGTATAAAAGTCTGTATTTAAAACATTTAAAGTGTTCAGTTTTAACAATGAATAGTTTTATTTTGTTTTCTACATCGCTGTAGTTATTAATAGAATGGATATTTTTTTATTAATGACTCGTGGAACTTTATCATCAAGCAGTGCTAATATCGTAGTTTCAAGGGACAGGTATTATAAATGGTTAGTGAATATTTTCACTGCAGGGTACCAATTTCTAATCCTACTCTGCAATACTCAATTAATTTTATCAAAATATTGCTATCGAAATGCGGAACTTTCGCAGCAACTAGCGATAGGATCCAAGCTTTTAAAATAATAACAAGACTCAGTGTCATAGACATGAGGAGGATTGTCGATTATTTTAAATTCATTGAATAAATAGGAGGTTAAATAAAATATATATTTAGTGACTTTTGCAAAAATGTATACCTACTTTTTCAAAATCATGTTTAACTTTTAAATTTCAAAAAATAACAAAATTTATTTCTACAACTAAAGATTTGATTATATTATTTTGTTGTTTGAATTATTGAATTAAATTTTAATTAAATCATTCCCTCAATTCTCGTAAGCATGGTTTATGAACTTTCAATAAAACTTTTTTTTAACCTTCTATTCAAAAAAGAAGATAAATAAATTCATTCTACATTAAAATGCCACTTCTTTATTTTAATCTCATATTGTAAATTAAATTAAAAAATTAATTATATAAAAATCTAGCTCTCTAGATAAGAAGAAATAAATATTTTAAATGTTTCAAGTTTTAACATTGAATTTGACATTTTATTATCCTCGATATTAGAGTTTTGTTTATATTTCATCTATAAATTATAATTCCTTTAATCTCATCAGATAAATGACAATATTCTTTATCCTCAACATAAAATTAAAATTAATTATTTTAATAACAATAAATTATTCATATTAATAAATTATTTTTAAAATATTTTTATTTATGATGATGATATAATCAATTACAATATACAATATTTGTTTATATTTTAATGCAAACTACGCATTGAATGAAAATAAATTATTCACGTTGTATATCTTAGAGTCATATTAACAATTATCCAAGATATTTTAAGAATATCATACATCTACTTTGTTAATTAATAATTTTTAAAATATTACATTAACTTTTTTTTTTAATATATAATGATTTAATATATAATAGATTTACATTTTTGTAACATGTTAATTTTATTTAAACTTTTTTTTACTAAATTATAAAAAAGGTCTAAAAACATTGATATAAACAAATATTTGATATTTTTATTTTATAATTTAACTTAAAGTAAATTTCAAGTTTTTCTGTTGTATTTCTGATGTATTCATTTGGAAAACCTAAAAACGTAATCTTATCAAGTACTATTAATTTATTTCTATAGTCAACCCTTCTATAACATGTATTCGTTTTTGTATGGGAATTTTGTCCTTAGATGTATTTTTTCATTTAGAAAGTTTGAAAATGTGTGTTTGTGTGTCATAATTATTTTTGCGTTTCATTTAAAAATATCCAAATACAAATATTTATCTCAAAATTTATTTTGCAAATATTTTCTGATTTTTCGCTAATCGAGAAAAATATAAACATCTTAGTCAATTAATTTAATAATAATTAATTATTGGGATTAAAATTATTCGAATATAATAAAAGATCAGAGGTGAAACCATAAGATAAATACAATATTCTAATAGGTGATGTTTTTACATGTAACATGATGTGCAAAAACCGTTTCCTTAAGGTACTATGTTGCAGAAGGGTTTTCTTTATTAGTAAAATCAACAATTATACTATAATGAAATTTAAATAGATAAAAAAAAAGTTGAAGTCAACATTTGTTATTACCATTAATGACAACATTTTTCGTTTAAATTATTTTTACATTGTGAGCCAAAAAATGTAGAAAAGTCTGTAAAATCTATCAGTTTAAAATATTTAAAGTTTATTTAAATTAATTAACATATAAAAATAATTTTCATTTCAGATTTTTAGAAACAAAAGTACATGACATAATTCAAAGCGAAGTGCAAAGTTTTTATAAAAAAATGAAATTATATTAATTAATTAACTAAAAATATATTTGAAAAATGCCCTTTATTATTGAACAAACCAGTAATAAATTTATCATAAAATAATAAATGAATTAATAAAAAATAGATAATACTAAAATTGTTTTTTTAAGACTTTTAGTAAAATAAAAATAATAAATAATAAAAATTAAAAAGCAATTGTAAAATTGAAATATAATAAAGAAAATATTACAAATAAATTTCTAATGAATGAGTCTAAAAAAATCAAGTTTAAAGATTAAAAATAATGACTGCAAAGGGTAAGTTGGAGTTACGTAGAGAAGACGCACACATCCAATAATGGAATTGAAAAAAGTCATTTATTCTTAAAGAGTATTGCCACACAAAAATGTGTTTCATTGCAAAATCCCGTTAGATCAAAAGCCGGTAGGCTCAAGCCCCTTAAAAATATCTAGGTCCAGGCAGAAATATTTGAAAATATATGGTGTCTATATTTAAAGAATACATGGTTTCCACTGAAATTAGTTCCAAAGTATCTAAATTAAAATATAAGTTATGTCATAATATAACAACTTTCATACATTATCAAATATATTGTATTGTATTGAATTAAATTCGTATTCTTTAACACATGGAAAGACAGTGAATAAAAACATAACAAATAAAAATATCGGTCAACTCAAAATAATTAAAAAATCTTTGATATATATATATATATATACACATATAAATTTATAGATTTTAAAAGATTATAATTTTACAAGGATATTTATAGAAAAAATGTTAAATTAAATAAACCTCAAAATAATTTTCCCAAAATTTTTGTATATCCCCAACTGAAAAATCTCAAAATTCAAAATGCTTTGAAACAATTTTTATTTTTAAAACATTAAATCTTTGGACTCAAAAGACCAAATTATAAATATTTGTACATATATCTACAACTTTTGAAAACCACTATCTCGAGTCAAAATTACTTTTTGAAAGCGCAAAGATTATATTAAACCACCAGTGCACGTATTCATATCAAACCAGAATTTATATCCAAATTGCGCGTGAATGGAATTAGTTACTCTTAATTTATACTCACTTTCAGCCCAATTCAAATGAAATAATAATATTTGGAAATTGTTTTAATTTAATAAACTATTATTTAGAACGTCTAAAAATATCTATTAAAAGACTTATTAATGTATTGTCATATAAATTAAAAAGATATTCAAAATTCAAATTTTTAAAAATTTTAAAGTTAACTTTTGAATTTTCATAATTTTCAAATTGCAGTAACTAAAAAATAACTTTAAAAATGAATTATTATTTCAATTATAATTTTTATAGTTTTTAAAGAATAAAATATTTTTTATTAAAAAAATTATTTAATTAATATAATTAATAAATTTGTACAAAAATCTGTAATTTCTATAGTTATTCTATCCTACCTAATGTTGAGAGGAAAACTGTCGAAATATATCTTTAAACGAATGTTTGAGTTGCGCTTTCTTATAATTAAATTGTTGCCATGCATGTTTAACTATTTAATAAAAAAGATATATAGTTTTTAATGTTTTTATTAATTATGTCTTTGTTATTCACTTGTATTGATTGTATTTGTTAATCATACTCGAAACACTTATTCCAATAGTCTGTCGTGGTAATTGTTTGAATAATTATATAATATTAATATTATTTAGATAATTCACAGTGAAATATGTTCGTGGGTTGAACAAAATGGTATTTGACAAAAATTAAAAGAATTACCTAAGAAACATTATGATGCCAGAGAAGAAATATTCATATTATATTATACTATAACTTTAGGACTTACCGGTTTATTAATAACTTAATTGTGTTTAGAAAATAAATATATAGTTTTTTTTAATAAAACTAATTGTCTAATAAAATTATTTATTAATTAAAGCATAAAATTTTGTTTATCATTACAGTATAATTTAGAAGTATCAACATTTCCTTTTTTCTATCCTTACTATGTTTCAATGTATTCGTCTTTGCATAAAGTTTCATATATTTTTATTCCAGTTATTTCTTCTAATCTTTCAGATAAATATTTTGTCAAATCTGTTCAATATAACTTAATACTGAAATTATTATCATAACGTTTGAGCAAAATAAATGTTAAAAATCGTAAAATACGTAGAAGATCACAGTAATTATGAAACTAAATCAATGTTGATGTAAGATTCTGGAACTTCTCACTTAAGAAAATAAACACAAAGAGTAGTAAAATTCATCCCAATATTCTCGTTATTTCTAGGGACTCACTAAAATACTTAATAAAAGTACTTTAATAGGTCATTAAAACTAAAAATTGGAAACTGCTAGGATAAATGAATGATCGAAGGAAAACATGTTTAAACTAAGTGCGGAAACCAAAAACGTATTGCTTATTGAAAAGGCAATGTTTTGTTTTCAACACTTTAGTCAAATAAATAAAATTATAAATGAAAACAACTCAAGAGTGAAGAAAATAACTAATAATTAAATATATAAATCACAAATTATTTTATGAAACTATAATCAATACTGTTCAATATTAAAAATGAAAAATTATAATAAAAAATATATATTGATTAAGTAATTTTATAATTAATAAATAATTTTAATAAATAATTAATGATTTTATGAAACTTAAAAGAAATTTAAAAACCAATTATAATAGAAAGAAATTTATGCTGATATTGAAATCAGTANTTTTAATATCAATTATGATTTCAAACAAAAGAAAAATATATCAAATTTTGCAATTCAATGAATAAAAAAATTTATTTAATTATTTCATTTTAATAACAATTATAATTTATATTTAATAGATATTTATATGCTTATCTGAAAGTTATTTTCCTTGTTATTTAATATAATAATTACATAATTTAATTACGAGATGTCTCCAAGTAATTTTCATAAAATGATAATTATTCTCTCTTAGTACTTGATAAGAATGTCTACCAAATCTATTCAGTAGAGAAAATAGTCGAGACTTTATACAATTGATACAAAATTACATTTATGCTTATTATGTGAGCTCATAATTCGAAGACAAACTAATAATGCAACCATTATGTGGTAAATCTTTTTGGTTGAATTAATAATTATGCTAATTAAATCGATTTGTTTTAATAAGATGTATAAAAATTTTCTGATTTTCTAATTATTACATTTATTTTTATTCTTATTTGAATTTATAACTAAATTAAAATTAATCAACAAAAATTATCTAATGAAAGTCTTCAGTTCTTCTATATTTTATTCATACTCTTGACTTTACTTGGCTAGTTTCACACTAAAATGTCAAATTCTTTTGTATTGGGTTTTTCAATTTGTTATAATACGACAAAAGCCAAATAAAGGATTTGGATATTTATATTTTATCAAGCACACTGTTGCGTATATTTTTTTAATGTTTAGTTATTATCTTTTGAAATGAAATCTATAGTTCAATTTTATATAAAATAATATACATGTATTTTAATGACGTTTCTCTAACCTTCTCTCCATAAAATGAATGGGTTTAAAATAAAGAAGAAATAAAATTTTGTGATAATAAGTTTATAAAGAAATATTTATTTTCTATAAGCTGTTTCACTGACGCAATGAATATTATTTGAAAATAGCAGTCTGAAAGCAAGAGGTGGTTTTTAGGTATATTTTTATTGCTAGAAAGTAAAATTTCAACTCAAAACATAAGTGATTTATTGTTGGATTTTATTGTGCTTTAAGCTTTATTAAATTAAAAATTAATACATTTTAAATTGTTTCGAATTATATAATAATTTGATTTCCTCAACCAGTATGTAACCCAGAGCCATACCATTTTATGTGCCACAAATGCTCTACAAAACTCAAAGTTAATTGAAAATATCTACGATTAACAATGACACAGAAAATATTTTTCTCGATTAGCAATACTGTCGATTGAAAATGGAACAGTCGGAACAAGGGATTACAATGATAGCTAGAAAATTGCATTAAAATTTCTTTGTATTATTTTTTAATTTTTTAACGTTTTCTGCAAAGGCCCCAAAATGTTACAGCACCGTATCTCTGTAACGTTCTGTATTTGAACCTCAAATTCTTATAATATATAACTCTCATCACACAAAATAATTGCATCATGAGTAACACTAACGTTTATTTTTTAATTATAAAACCACTTGCAATGATAAACAATCAAAATATTTCATAAATGTTGACTCAAACTATAGCAAGGAAGAAGGTTACGTTTCCTGAAACTCACTCTAGCGATGCCTCACTCATAAAAATAAAGTATTGTACATAAATATAATTAAATTAAATTAATAATGTGTTTCTAAAAGCTCTACGTTGAATGCGAAGTGCTCTAGTTGCGCTGTTTAAATTTCTTAAAAAAATAGTTGGTTACTAATAACAATTGTTAATAAATAAAAGATTATTCTAGAATCG
>CAUHTR010007643.1:10911-38392 GCA_959609185.1 Schmidtea polychroa | reverse complement strand
AGTTGTGGCGCTCCTATGCAAATATTGTTTAAATGCCCTTAATATATTTATTGACACAATATATTTTCACTAGAAATTATAAAACAGCTAATAAGTGCTTATCATGTTATAATTATTATAATATAATATATTGAATTTAATTTTTAAGTATAAATAATATATATGTATATACATAATAGTAATAAAAAATTTAAAATAATGGATAATTTTGATAAATTTATTTTTCTTGTTATGAGAGGCAAATTTTGACACTAGATAATTTCTCCGCCCGTTGAAAAATATCCTTTACTTACCGTTGTAGATATCATTGACAAATTAGCAGATTCAAAATGGCGTCCCAGAATAATTTTTAAATAAATATCATTTATATTTTTAAAGAAGAAAATGCACTTAATTTTTTCTGAAAATTAATTAAATTACCCTATTCTTAAACTGAATAAATTAGTATATATTGTGTTAAATATTTTTGTATTGTTTTAATTGTTATTTAATGATCTAATATTTTTGTTGAGAAATCTATTCTGGTCTCTCACCTACAAGAAAACTTTAATCAAAAATTATTATTTTACTATTTATTAATTTTTGTTTAATGGTTTTATAAAAATATTTATAAATAATTATTATTCAATTAAAGATGTTATTTTTTTCTCGTCACAAAAAAGTGAAGCTGCATATTAGCAGAATTTTAGTTAGTCCTCTGTTATCAATTGGTTTAATTTTATGATTGAATTCGTTAATATTTAAAAATTATTATTATTTTCTCGAAGGCGAAAATAAGGAATTAAAATAAGATTCTGAAATCTGAATGACTTTATTTGGTGAGGATGTACATTAAGTGCTGTGTTTTCATTACTCATGTTTATTATGATGTCACGGCCAATCATTATCTCGAACGGATATATTTATTAAAATATATTAAATATTTATATTTTGTTATGACCTATAAAGTCAAAAATATCGCCAAAGTTGTTATTGTTGAATAAATTGAAGAAAAAGCTGAAAAAAACGACATCTGAATAATTTTTACTAATAATTTTTATTATATTCTATTTGTTTTAATATATGTAATTGCTCACTAGATCAGAGTTAATAAGTAACGATAAAATATTTTTCCAAAGTAAAAAAAATTAATTAAATATTAATATTATTGTGTCAACCATACGCGGCCGCCAAATATTTTAATTGGTAGAATTTGTGAATAATTAAAGGACTTATTAATGTGTAAAAAATTGTTGTTTTAATAGAAGATCCAACTACAGCATATACTCATAGTTTATGTCAAAGTTATACCTGTAAATGTTGGTCGTAGAATGCTTCAAATGTTAGGATAGTTAGACATCTTGAAATGTATCTCTTAAAACACAAGTTGACTACTTAGCTTCGTAGAAGGCTAAAAATTGTCTATCCATTGTTTAGATATACTAATAGTCCAGATTTTTCTTGAATAAACCGATAATAAAAGTTTATTGCTAATAGAAAATTTCAAAAATTTGTAATTGTTTAATTTTTGCATGAAAATTGATAGGAACTTCAAAAAAATTTTTATTGAATATAAACCTTATTTAATATAATTGATTGCTTAATTTAATTAATTAATTAAAATTTTAATTATAACATTAGAATACTACTTGTGAAATGGCAATTCATATGCAATTACATCTAAACTAAGTCATGAAAAGTGCAAGAAATGGGGAACCGATAATCGGCGTCAATTAACACTACAGCAAAAGTAAATCAGGATTTGTTAAAATGTGACTTATTTCCGTTTACTTGAGCAGGGGTTGGCAATCATTGCCTTTGAACAAGTTGACTGATACATTATTGCATAATTTCATCCAAAAATCGAAGTCACAAAAACACTAAAAATCAGTTTGAAAAAAATATTTTTTGCCATGACTTCACGAAATAATCTAAAAATGAAAATAGAAACCAAAATACAACAGTAAGGAAATTATTTTTTAAATAATAATTCGTTTGCAATATGTATTCTTTTTGTAAGGTTTAAGTGCAAATAATTATTAGAACAGCCGAACCCCTGGTAGTAAAAATTGAAATATTTTAATCTCATTGAGATTAAATATAGGCAAAATTAGCGACCACGTGGGTAATGGTTGTTTTGACATGGGAGCCGTGTACGGCGCATACAACGTGTTAAAGCAAGACTAATATTAAGGACAATGGGTTAATATTTTATAATTTCAGACAATTATTTTTCACTTAACGATATTAATCATTGCATTATAGTAATATATGTCACATCTAGCCAGTCCCCATCATCTTCTTAATAAGGAAAATATTTTGTCGGCCAATTAATTTTGACGTTTTCAATAATGTTCGGTTGGATTTCAGTTGATTAATTAAAATTTGGATTTAAAAACCTCTTGACAATTTCATTCGCGGAGATTTTTGAAAAGATTGACCTGCTACAGTCATCGCCCGAACATAGCATCTGAGCATTCTGTGAAAAAAAAATTGTGACAAAGATTTTGTTGCATCAAAATTAATATGATGTTCACAAAAACAAAGAATTCATGGATAATATTCCATATATCAATTTGTTCCTATTCTGATTCTACGCATTTAATACATTTCAAAAACAGATTGGGGCATTTCTTAATAATTTTCGCAATAGGTAAATGTTATTTTATAAATAAAGTTTTTATAGTTTGTTTGTATTTGTTAAAGATGCGGTTTAATGTGACGTGAAAAAGTAAATAGAATTACATTTTAAATTAAAATTTTTTTATTTACTCTAAAAATTATGATTTCAACCATAGAATAACATATAACCAACGGAAAAACTATTCAATAAAATTTAAACATTTTGAACGAATACAATGATGGTGTTAAATATTGGCACATCCAGTGCAAATCCCAATAGTAGACTAGTTTCGAGCTTTTGGCTCTCATCACTACTATGCAGGAGACGCGAAGATCTCTCTTCTCGCCAGGTAAGTATACAATATTGCTGATTCAACTCTATTGTATACTGTAGTAGTATACGGTTATGTTCCTTAGGAATCTATATAACTATATTTGTATATTTAACTATTTTGTTGTAAGAAAATTGTTAGGACCCAGCAGAGTCACCTTTAAAATCTGTTTCGGGACTGTTGGAGTGTTTGTGTATTTGATAAGTGTAGTGAATTTATTACAATTAAATTAAAACCTGGATAAAAAGTTAAAAATAAAATTTAATTATTTTAACAAACTTTTATTATGTTTATAAAACAACACAAAATATAATAAACCTTTAAGAAATCGGTACTTTGGCTCTAGTATCGGAATTTCACGGCCGCCAGAGAATAGCAGAGAATAATAGATATTGTTTTCTTTTTTTTCTTAAATTACTTTGGACGATTCCAAATTTCTTTAATCTTCTTTTAATCTTTTCCACGACCACTTTAATTTTCTCTCTTCAGTTTTATATCGTTGCTTGGATATTTCTTGATTGGTTTTCTTAATTTTCAAATTTCTAATTTACTTTTGATTTTGTGATTGATTTTTTCCTTTTGTATTTTAATAATTTTTTTGATTATTTTAATTTTTGTTAACTAGTGGTAACAAATAAAATAACAACAAACTCATAATAAAAAATAATAATATTATTAATAATAATATAAAGTGATGATTTCTTGGTAGCAGCATTTATTATTTAAAACAATAAAGTGATAATTTAAGCCTTTTGCTGCCAATAATGTATTTAATGGAAACATCCAAAAAAATGTCAGATTCAAAGAAGCAATTCTCATCATAAACAGACGGCAAAAAATTAACACTAAAGAAGAAATCAATGAAATCATCAATTTGATCTGTTGTCATTGACCTTGAGAATAACTGATAATATATAAAAAATATAATAAATAAAAAAAGTAATAATTAAAGTAATGTCGAAAATTTTAGGAAATATACATTTTCGAATAAGGTAGTGTGAGAGAATATTCATGAGACAAATTCCAGAGAATCACCACTAATGGGAATGGGTGAGAGAATCGAAATTGATAGAGTGCACAGTGATTGAGGCGTCTAGCCTCGTACTTCGAAGTAGATTTATCTGTTTGAATCACTTAGTCCAATAGGAACTTTAAATCGTTCGTTGAAAGGCAACATACGTCTAGAATTTTTGTGTAATTGTCAGGAGAGAGAAAGCAGACTGAATATCGAGAGAAAACATCCACAGTAACGGTTTTATTTTCACCACGATGAAAATCTTTCGTTCGGAATGAATTCGAGAAATCTCACGATAATAATCTATAACACAATAGATAATTTCGACTAATTAGAACCAGTCTGCAGATTTTTCACATACATCAACAGCGAAGCAGATGCTAAATTAAACCTAATCACCGTTAATTCCACAATACAACATAGCGTAAGCCGATCATGGTGACATTCGGTTCGTCATGAATTCACTTCCAATAAGCAAATACCGACTCCAACATTTGGCCATCCAAAATAGTGCTGTAGAAATAAAAATACGAATGAAATATTAGCCGAAATAGCGTCGATCGGAGCTAGGAACTTGGTACAAAGTCAAAGACTCAATAGTCGACAACAATCACTAAAAATCATAAGGAAAATAAATTAGCTCAAATTGAGCTGCTCAATCTCAAAATCTAAATTCGTTTGTTACATTACTTCTTTTCATTCATTTATTATGGCGAAAATAAGTAACCGTAATGTCAATTTTAAATTCATGCGTTTGATTACTTCATCTAATTCATATCTGTTATCCTCACAGTCGGAACCTTCTCATTTTCCACAGTAGTCACGTGTAATGGCATCCCACTACTCTAATTCACGCATTATTTTTCCTTTTATCGTATCCTTGCTTCAACATAATTATTTTATGCGTCTGATAACACATTCATCCATTTTTAAAACATGTCATCAAACCCGACATCAAAACCGTCGTTGAAACCCTGTTTCTCATGTTCGGATAAGTCCATGCAAAAGGAAATTGGCTTATTGAAACGTAAGATCGACCATCTGGAGGGGACGTGGTTTTCCCCTGTCCAGATGAAAGAGATGAACAAAAAGCTATCAAGGAGTGAATATTATCGCGACGCCATGATCAACAAAAGTCTCACACAACTGGTCTTGATCAAGGAACAGTCTGAAGCACTGTACAAAGTTTACGTTCAGTCGACGGTTACCAGAAAGATTGTTAGCATTCCGATTTCCGAAGCGGATAATGTATATCCCGTCCACCATCGTTCAGATGTTTCAGAACAAGCGCGACATATCCAATGTGTGTGGAGACCGCTCTTTCTCCTACCCTTCCGAAATTGTCATCACCGGTACCAGCCAAATGTCACGAGAATCTGTACACCCATCGGCATCAAAACCGTTAATTTCGTCCACCCGGAAATCCAAACCGAAGCAGCTAACTTGAGCTGAGCGTACGAAACACATGAAGACGAAGCAAGCCGAGGCTGAAGCCTAGATGGCGACCGACAGTGCCAAAGCCGCTGCCAAAGTGATCAAGGCCATAGATCGGAGAATGTCAGAAAAATTCGTATAATTCCAACCACTGACACTCCATGGGAGGTCGACTTCGATAATGCCTTCAATTTAGACGCTTTACGAGAGGGGGCCGAAGCCAGTAGTTTATGGGAAGCCAATTTTAGTTGAAATCTTGCCGGAATAGGAAAATACGAAATTCCTCTTTGTGATTCAACCATGACTTTATTAATGTAAATGTAGCTTCGTAAATAAATTTAATGTCTGTATTTGTTTCATTTATCTTATTACGACCTTTCGTGGTTTATTCGATGAGTTCCGACTATAGTAGAAGAATTTTTCTGGAAGATAACTCCATCTGAAACTATAATAGAGTGTGTGACGTAAGTCCTTCTATCGGTGATCAAGAAGATAGAGTAGGAACATCGTTGAGGAGTAGTCCTAAGGCCGGGACTCACCTGTTCAGCGAGTTTCGCTGACTTGGTACAATACCAACATGATGCGAGTCATGCGTACCTGATTCATAGTCAAGTTTTTATATAAATACAATAGCAAATTCTATAGTTTTCTATGTAAATACATGTATATTGTATCTTATTCAATTTTATTTTTCGCACAACTGAGATCATGATAATTGCCTCCTAACAGTAAGAGCGATCCTAATGCAAATCAACAACTACAAAGTTCTGGTAACAGTGTTAACTGCAAAGACAGTACCAAATGTTCACTTTTAGCATTTACTTACCCGTGGATACATTATGGGTGGTGAAAGCTAAAATCATTTAGATTTGATTATGGATGGAACGGCAGAAAAATTGACTAATTCTTAGAACATTATCGGCAATCATACATATATCAGTGCAAATGGACCTTTCACAAGGTTTTGATCGGTCAGAAATGAGCGAAATAAGTGACTTGATAAAGTTATCATGAGTTACTAATTAGGCAGAAATTCAGCTTCAGTCGGAAATAAGCACTGTTTATTAATTTTTTATTCCTCCCGTAATATTTCTATATCATTTGTTTTGTTTGATGTTCCAATGTAATTTTACATTCCACGTTGCGGATTGTTTATATGTTCTCACATATTTAATACATTACATTAGTATTTCTTGATTTGGCACAAACTCTGATAAACACATTTATATGTTATTTTTGCGTATCAGATCCTATATATATTTACGAATATTTCCTAGCGAATATTTATCGGTTACCAAAATCACATTTATTTTTTTTTAAATGAATAAATTCAATATTTTGTTACATATCACACAAATTTAATTAATTTAAAAGTCTTTGCTAATTTCATATTATATAAATCCTTGATGATGACTTTTAATATAAAATCAATTATAATTTAAATAATACAGATATAACGAAATGTATAATTTTACTCTTTTTTATAAAACTACGAAAATAAATTTAAAGTTAAAAAACTTATTTAATTAATTTCATCTTTTTTAAAATTTGTTTTAACAATTTTATTTACAACTAGTAATTAAATGGCTTCAAATATTTATATTTTTTAAATATTAATTAATCTGTTAAAGTTTTCCTTTTCAATGTATTGTAATTTATAATATATTTATGTATTAAACAAATTATTTTAGATGAGTAGCAGTGAAGAAGTTTCGTGGATATCCTGGTTTTGTGGTTTAAGAGGAAATGAATTTTTTTGTGAAGTAGATGAAGATTATATTCAAGATAGATTTAATTTAACTGGCCTTAATGAACAAGTTCCTCATTACCGACAGGCTTTAGATATGATTCTTGATTTAGAGCCTGGTAATTATTAAGAGACTTAGTAATCTTTTATTTGATTTCCTAGATGAAGATTTAGATGATAATCCTAATCAATCAGATATTATTGAGCAAGCGGCAGAAATGCTTTATGGACTTATACACGCTAGATATATATTAACCACTCGAGGTATTGCTCAAATGATTGAAAAATGGCAACAATGTGAATTTGGCTATTGCCCTCGAGTGTATTGCGAAATACAACCTAGTTTACCTATTGGACTATCAGACGTTCCCGGTGAAGCAATGGTGAAATTATATTGTCCTAAATGTCAGGATGTATATACTCCAAAATCGACAAGACATCATCACACAGACGGCGCATATTTTGGTACTGGATTTCCACACATGTTATTTTTGATGCATCCTGAATATCGACCAAAACGACCTGCTAATCAATTTGTTCCTAAGTTTGTTAAAACATTAATTTTAATCAGTTAACTTAAATGCTTAGATTATATGGTTTTAAAATCCACCCACTTGCTTATCAACTCCAGTACCAGGCTGCAGCTAATTGTAAAATGCCTCCACGAAATGCTTATGGAAATGGCAAACGATGATTTTTACAATTTATTGATTATGAAGAAATTTGAAACTTTTTCTGTAATAATAAATTAGTAATTTGTGATTCTAGTTTAGATATTAAATGAATTTCATAACTTGAATTTCAAACTCTTTTTATTAAAAAGTAGTGTACATAAAATTATTTTTTGGTATCAATTGGAACTTGTGAAAGCGATTTGATTGGCTTGTATTGCACTTGTATTACAATAACTATTTTTACATTTATAAATTAATTTCTGTTACAAAATCTAGAGTTAAATATTTAGTTTTGTAATTTGCTATGGCTATTCAATTTAAACTAAATTTCGTTTAAATACTTGTTTATCAAGATCTGTTTCATTTAGAATGTTCAGTACTTGTTGGGGGTTTTTGTAGATTCATTTTCTGTTTTTTATTAGATGTAAATTTAATAAAATATCAGAAATTCCATAAGTTTTCCATAATAACATCAATTTAAAAATAATTTATTCAATTTTGAAACATTCTATTTGACGAAAGTCAAAATATTCCAAGCTTAGTGCTAATTGTTATTAGCTCAGCTTTTTATAGATATGGAAACATCTGTAAATCGATGACTTACAGCATATAGGTGCATAATCCTGAATATGTTAATGCAGTGGCTTTCAATTTAATCATCAAGTCCACTTTCGCTATATTTTTATCTATTAGTAAATCTGCCACCCACCTAAATTTGACAAAACCTATGTTGAGGTAAAAACATGGGCGTCCTGGGGGGGGTAAAAAACAAAATAGAGAACTTCTACATATTAATGTAATACTTAAATATACAACGATTAGTATAATTTAAATTCTTGTTATGCTCATTTACGAAAAAACTTGTTACTATATATCAGGGGTGGCAAAACTTTCAAGTCTTGCGGGCGACTTTTAACTAAATTAAATCTGGGGGTCTACCAGAAAAACTATTTTCAATTGTTACCTGTAGTTATTCTATTTATTCTATTTAAATACAAAACGAATTAGAAAAAAACTTATAATACTTTACTAGAACGTAAACATATCTTAATATAATATTATTTACTGCTACTACTTGCACCTGATACGTGGCACTGCATCTTATCAGCAAGTTCTTCGTATTTCGGGCAATAGGAGCTTATGGCGATCCGCAAGCATGATTCCAAATGATCATCTGTCAAACAAGATCGATGTTTTGTTTTAATGACATTCATTGAAGAAAAGGCTGATTCACAAAGATAGGTGGATCCAAAAAATGCGGACATATATCCAACTACTCTCCGCAAAATTGGATATTTTTCTTCTGAAATAAGATTCCAAAAATTATCTTCGGTTGTAGCTCTTGATTTTAAGTAAATGTCGCTTTTCAACGCTATTATCTCATCTTCTAAGCAAGCTGAATCTGAATCCAGAAATTCATTAATCTGAGTAGCGATCTCCTCTGTATCAATAACATCATTAAACGGGAATGACATGAACATAGCAATATTTGCAATTTTAGATAAATCTGCGAAACGTGTGTTAAATTCATTTAAAAGGGTAGTAATTTGATTTGTATATTTATCGTAAAGAATTCCTGGTGCATTTTTGGATTCTTCTTCCATGTTTTTAAAATGTTTCAAATCACCCCGTTCTAGTTGACGCACAAACAAGGACAGTTTCTCTTTAAACGTCTTTACTGCCGTTATCATGTCAAGAATTGATTTGTGTCTCCCCTGAAGCTGTAAATTTAATTTATTCAGGTGCTCTGTAATGTCGCAAAGAAAAGCAAGATTTATCAGCCAACTTTTATCCTCCAGTTCGGGATATAATTCTTCTCTTCCAGTCAAAAACTGTTTTATTCCGGTCAAAAGATCTCTAAATCGTTTTAAAAATGCTGCACGGCTAAGCCATCTTACATCCGTGTGTAACAATAATTCAGTATTTTCAATTTCACATTGTTCAAGCAAAGTTCGAAATTGACGTCGTTGTAGACTTCTTGCACGTATCGAATTTACTATTTTAAACGCAATATTCATTACATAGTTAGAGTTCAACACTTTGGAACATAAGGTTTGCTGGTGGATAATGCAATGATACGAATGAAAACTGGGAATTTCTTCATCATTTTTG
Source organism: Schmidtea polychroa (assembly GCA_959609185.1). NCBI lineage: Eukaryota > Metazoa > Platyhelminthes > Tricladida > Dugesiidae > Schmidtea > Schmidtea polychroa. The sequence goes on along the minus strand of CAUHTR010007643.1, from coordinate 28,477 downwards.
CAAAGTGTTACAAATCCGACATGTTTTCCGATCATAGACGGAGCTCCATCCGTGGTAATTGATACCAACTTGTGAATCGGGAAATGGGTGCGACTTATAAAAGACTTGAATAAATTGTAAATATCTTGACCCCTTGTTTGTCCTTTCATTGGAAGAATAGTCAATAATTCTTCTCTGGTTGACATATCATCAAAAACCATTCGAATGAAGATGTATAGTTGCGCAGTATCAGTGAAATCTGTAGATTCATCAAATTGCAAAGAGAAAAAGCGGCATTTTCGAATATCTTGCCGCAAAATATCTTCCAAGTTTTTGCTAATGTCCACCATTCTTTGCGTGCTAGTATTGCGCGTCAATGACATATTGTTGATACAATCCATTATTTCGGATTTATTTTTAAAATCTTTGAATAACACCTCACCAGCTTCAACAAACGCCTGTTTCCATATTTCGCCATCTCCAAAAGGTTTTTTATGTTTCATCAAAATATTAACTACCTTGAATGATGCTAGGGTAGCTGTTTTTGATTTTGAGTTAAATTTCGTAAAAAAAGTTTGTTGTGCACCTAATTGAGACTTTAACTGCTTGACTTTGTCTTTTCGTACCTCGGAATGTAATGGAAAGTCAATTTCATACTGTTTGTGCACTGTTCGAAAATGTCGTTCAACGTTAGCTCTTTTTGGTAGTGCTACGTTTGAATTACAAATGAGACAAACACACTTATCTTTCATCATTATGAAAAAGAATTCCTGTTCCCATTCAGTATTATAATGGTACGTTTTAGTTTTTTTGGCCGGTTGTGTCTTTGGGGCTAAAACAAGAAAATAATAAAAGCTAAAATAAATTTAATATGAAAATTAATGTTAAACACACTTACATACTCAAAAATTAAAAATGTTAACTTTTATAAAGAATTTTTTTTAATAAAAAAATTTTGAAATTAATATTATAAGCAGGTATTATTCAATACTGAATACTTCAAGCTTTCAAATTTTTCTAACGAAAACAATTTGATTTCAAAATTGAAATAGACAAACACACGTTTGTTGTATTTTATTTTGGTTGTTTTTTATTTTTTTATTCCTTATCGAAGATTGTAGCGTCAATGTTTTGCTTTTATTTTATGGCCTACTTGTTCAAACACATGAAATTTATTCTGATTATTAGCTAACTGTATATATTTGAATTTCAAACTAAAAATTTACTACACTCTGAGTGTTATCTGACTAATATTATGTTTCTTATTGGAATTTTTTTGTCATATGAATCGAAACTTATTTTAAATATGTTTATAAAGTTAGAAATTCAATAAATAAAAAACTGATTTTTATATGCAATTTTCCATAGTGCTAGCGGGCTACTTTCGATAGCTACGCGGTCGACCAGTCGACCGCGGTCGACGCTTTTGCCAGCCCTGCTATATATAATAGGGTGGGTCGAATGTTAATAAATTTTGAGTTCAAGAAAGGAAACATGGTTAAAAAGTTGTATTTTGGTATAGAAAAATCGAATCAAACCATTTTACTTAGATTTATGGACATTTACTGCTCCCAACTTTTCTCCGAAAATGCAGTTCAACATAAGTGTGAAAACAATGTAATTTGGCTAGTGTCGGAATGTGTTTTGCGCCTTTGTCCATATTTAGATGTAGCTTTCTTAAGAGCTTATAAGTATATTATTTACTCTCTTGGGCTGAGATAGTATATTCTGTGTCCTCATCCCGCATTGAAATATATCCTGACAACGTCAGTGATTAGGAAGGGCCAAATTTGAATTATCCTTTTCAAAGACAAAAATCAACTTTCGAAATTATTTTTTATTAAAAACATCCAGCCAAAAGTTTAGAAATGTATTAGCGAGGGCATAAAAAGAAGTCACATGAAATCAGCTTTGCTTTGCACCTTGGGCAATTCCTTCCTTGATTTTTTACACAGTAGTACCATACCATGTCTGGACTTGTGACCAAACACTTTGCAACTGGCAGAAGAAACATCTTTGATGGCTCTTTCAACGGCTTGAGAATGACAGGGAAATTGTTCTAATGTAATTTTCTTATTCATCTTCAATTCATGATCCAATATATGAGATAAAAGAGGGGGAGGCGTCAAATTACATTTTGTCCAGTCAATCATGTCAGCATATGATGTAGCAGACGACTGAAGAAAGACAGTATTCTTGTCCATAGTGCGAATCACTTCGGAAGGGAGAAAATTTTGTCTTGCAGTTATGATTTTTTCTGTTGCAAACTTTCTGATTTCTTCATCATCATCACCGACAGCAGCTAGGAGTATATTTTCTGGATGTGAGAAGTAATTGTTGTTCTGAATGACAGGAAAGATGATTTCTTGGTCTGATGGATCCAAATCCTGCAGAAGTTGGAGCATATAAAAAATATTTCTTGCACCATCTTGGCATGACGAGTGAATCTTTATATAAAACCATGGCGGTCCATAGAAATTGACAATAAATTTCACTATTCGCATGAGAGGTTCAGATGGAGCAGTTTCGGACATATATAGTCGCAGAATTCTATTAGCTTTCGTTAGCCAGCGACTGTGATTCAAATTTCCTGGTTGTGCCATTTGTAGAAAAGGGACATCCTTGTTGTTGTGGTACCCTTTCTGGACTGCCAAGCATACTCTGAGGAAATACAATTGATCAGTGTTCAATTCTTTCTTGACATTTTCACTAATATCTACGACCTTTCCAGGAAGGGACATAAAGGCTACTACGGGCTTGTCTTTTGGATCAAAATCAAGAACGCTTCCTATTTCACCACATGACGTTTTTGGACCTTTTGTTTCTCCACCATCGACGACTGAAAAATACTTCCTGAATGGCAATTCATTTGCATGCAACAAGCATATCAGCCATTGTAGAGGTCGCCCTAGGCTTTTTTCGAGTCTTCTGATTATTCCATTATTTTTTCCGGTGTTTGTATTGGTTCCATCGCACACAATTGCTTGAAGGGTCAGTGAGGACTGCGTGCTAACGATGATTGACATGATTTCTTTGCCAATATCCACAGCTTTACTACTTTGAGGTACAACATGATCGATATATGTATCCCCTGGAAAGGCGACAATCACATAATGCTCCTCTTTTAGGATCCTTCTATGAAGTAAGGTGGAATCTTGTTTCCCGTCGAAACCGAGGCAAATCAAGTTTTTCGCTTCTGCTGAATGCTGTTCAATTTCTCTCTCCCTCCAGTACTTTCTCTGACGTCGTAATTTTGCGGGATCGATGATTGTTTGAGAGGATAACATTTCCATATCTTTCAGAAAAGCGTTTACTAGCAAACACGTGTCTCTGTTGCTCACACCACATCTGTCAACAGCTTTACTTAATTCAGGATAATGTCTTCTATTTTGAAATTCATCACATTCTTCTACGCTTGACTCTGAGCTTTCTGTTGAATTGTCTAACTTATCTTTACTTTCATCACTAGCGGCTTCACTCTCCATGTCACTTCTTGAGGTCGGATGTAGATCGTTAACTTCAGTGTCCATTATTTCATTTTTCATTTGTTTTCCTTTTCCTGTAGGGCTGCTTTTCGTTTGTTTTCTCTTCAATTTTGAGGTTTCCTGTCTGTCCGTATTTCCGATTTTCATGTTTCTGGTAGTTTGTTGGTCAATCCAGAACTCCCACTCTAAGGTAGGAATTTTCAAGGCCAATCGGCATGTACACTGACTTCTTCCACGAGCACCATCATTAAAACATTTGCAGCAACATATGTCAAACAATTTGGAAAACGAGCTTAACTTATCTTGAAATTTGGCAGATGACCTCTTGCATACTGGATACTTCTCTAATTCACGCACTTTTGATATTAGTCGCTTGACACGAACCACAATACTACTGAACTCAACAGTTGNGGCAAAGTTAAAGCAATAAGAACTGCTTTCTTAATAGCTGGAAAAAGGTCTGTGAATAATAATAAATCCATTCCATCGCGACTTTTAATTTCAAAATCCGACTTTTTACTTGACCACGTCTCAGCATCAAAGTTTTCAATTTGATACTCCATTATGATGTTTTCTGTGTGAGTTTTGAATTCATCTTTTGAAAGTTTCAACATTTCCACTGGGTGAAGTGAAAATAGACTAAAATTTATTTTGTTATCGTCATTGAATCTGCTCTCGAACGATGAAATGATTGAATCCAAGTATGGTTTAAAGACAGATCTTCGAAAGTATTCTTCAACAGTTGAACCACTATTATTTGAACGGTGTGCTTGCCTCTTACATTGTCTGGGAATTGTCAATTGGATGTTTAATTGTTCTGCCAATTTCTCACTTTGAGAAATAATGGTCTTAAAAACTCTTCGGCATTTTGTCTGTGAGTGTGAAAGATTTCAGAACTTTTCGGAACTTTCAGAATGTCTAATTGTGTTGATTGTAGGGCTTGTGCTACTGACTATAATTTTGAGGAGTAGTAAGTCATTCGAAGACAAATTAGAAAACTTGTACTTGAAACACACTGTAACTGGTGGACATTCTGTCGTGTTTTACCATTTGTTTCGATGACCAGTGAACTCAGATGATCAAAAATGTCTTCAAAACTTGCAGCAAAAAGTCTGATGCTTTTGTATTTTGCAGACCAACGTGTTTCACAAAGCAAGGGAACATTTATAATCAGACTTCTTATCTTTGGGCATTCTCGAAAAATTCTAATAATGCTCTTAATTGTTCTAATTGTATTCCTAACATCTGGTGCAGCATTGAGATCATTGATCACAAGTTTAAATCGATATGATGCACAATGCACAAAAACAGCTTTAGGGTATTTGCCTGAATGCCACCTTCTTTGCCAGCCATTATTGAGCAGCCATCATAACCTTGGCCATACATTTGTCAAGGTTTAATCCAAATCTTGTGCACTGATCAATGATTTTATCAGCTATGGATGTAGCATCAAGATGATCAAATTTTGCAAATCCAAGGAATTCTTCATGAATAACAGTTTCTGTGCTACTAGAATTCACAAAACGAACTCCTATGGAAATTTGTTCTTTTCCAGATATGTCAGCACTCTCATCTCCAATAATTGAAATTCCAATGGATTTATTGGCCATTGAAACAATTTCTTCCCTTATGGCTTCTTCAGTCAGCTTGATTAGCTCATGTTTTACACGCACAGATGTGTATCTTTCATTGGCTGGTGAAGTTTCCAAATGATTTTTGAGTACTTCATCTCCAGCTTCAATCCTGAAATCGTAGAGGCTTTGTGAATTTGTACTTGCACTTGTTTTCCTCTAAGTGATATGTCAGTTGCCCCACAGAACAAAATACTTGATAAAATCGGATCCAATTTTTTTCTATTTTCTTCTACTTGGCGCTCCAATTGAATTTCCCGTCGGCTAATTCAAATTTTCTCATTACCTCTCAGTTGCCTCTACCTAATCAGATTAATCCCTCGGGTTTTCCATTGGCTCGGGTTTCCCATTAGCTCGGGGTTTTCGATTAGCTAATTAATTTTTTGATGAATTTTAGTTTTTTCTGTAATTATTTCCTCTAAGGACCCCCTTAACTTTTTATTATATATGAACTCGTCTCGTTGTTCGACATCCGCCCATACCAATTTCCCCGGAAAATATTCATTTTTAATTTTTTTGATTTTTATTTAATATTTTTGTACTTTTAATTATTATTTTGAATTTGATGTTTTTATTGATTTTCACTTTGTTTTGTGCCTATCTCATCAAACCCCAACAAATCATATTTCTTATTTTAAAAAGTTCCAGCAGGAGTAGGAAAATTTGTATACTACAATTAATAATTCAGACAAAACTTTCACCATATTTTTATCTTGTTAATTTTAACAACGGTGGCATCACTAAGGTGTGTGGGGGTTGCGGACCGCACCGAGCGACACCATCACAAGAGGTGACACCAAAATGCAAAATATCACTGTCTATGATTCTATGTTACTCCCTGAAATTATTCTTATGCATTGTTTCAGCCAAGCCGGTCCAGCGCCCAGCGACAGAAATGTTTGATGTAGTTTTATTGAAATTGTTTTATTGAAATATAAAAATATCTCTGTTCTGTTAGTTATAAACACAAAAACGTGCTATAGTTATATATGTATAATAGTCTGGAATTTATAGCATCAATATTGTGTATTATGGTAAGTATTAAGCGTTTATTAGCCAAGTGTAAGAGAATAATGATTGTGAAACTATATCAATAACTTTCTTAAACTAAAAAAAATAGTTTAACTTGATAATCAATTTAATGACATACGAGAACAATTTAAAGGAATATCACATAAGATGTTCCATAAGTACGTTTGGTGTTAGTAATTACCTAATAATTAAAGGAGTTTGTTGAATAATGAAAAATGTTACATCAAACCAATTTTCAAATTATTTATTTTATTTTTATTTATTATTGTTCAAGGATATTATATCATGTCACGTGGGATACATAAAACGAAGAGGCCAACTGGATGTCTACAAAGAAGAGCAATATAAAGAAAAACGAAACATTATCAACATTACGCGGATCCATGCAGCAATATGTAAAAAAATCAGATGAGGCCTAGGGTTCATCCAAAGACACAGTTCCTCACACACTAAATAATGAGGTTAATTTGTCGGATGCCAATGGATGTATGGACCATTTGCTTTGACTACGCGGCCAACACTCTTTTGCTGAAATACTTCGTGCGTGACTTTTTTCGGAACTCTTGAGACAATGTTTTCCTTATTACATTATTACATTTCCTTATTTCATTATTACAGCTTCCATTCACAATGGGATGTTTTATTGGACTACACGTGGAGTCTTAGTAAAATGATAATCAACAACACATTGGAGTTCTCATCTTGCTGCAGTAAATGCAGTGAAAAAAAAATTCGATAAATGTGTGACGGTAATTGAAGCTCTATGTGATCCAGATGAAAATTGAGACACAAGAGGTAGAGCCTGAAGTCTCTTACCTGCTGTCTTCAATTTCATGTTTCTGTGCTACCTCTTCTTTTGGTGTGATGTACTTGAAGAAGTTAATTTTATACAGCTGTACGTTCAGACTTCGGGCGTAACTCTTGACAAGATAGTGATAAAGCTAGATACGATGAGACTTTTATGTAAGAGCAATGCAATCATCTTGTGGAGCAGGCAATTGAACAGGCGCTTCTTAAATCAGACCAATATAAAATTTCAAAATAGGGCAGACCCAGGTTTAAGAAGAGGATGACAGGTGAGAAGTCAAGAGATGCTGGACTAACTCTGCAAGATGAAAACAAGAGAGCGATGCTTGAGTGTGTTGATCGTTTTCATTCGTAACTCCAGATCAGATCAAGAGCCTTCAAGGAAGTAGCAGCCATGTTTGAAACAGTTCAAGTCAAGAGTTTGATATCTGCCACTGAAGAAGAGTTACTGGTGTCCATTTAAAAATCGACCACTTTCTAAGATCAGTTATCAGAGGAAGAGCTTTTATTAGAAATACCAAAGCTGAAAAGGCACCTGAAGGCAGCAGAGATTGATCTCTAAGACTAGTCAGTACTTGAACTGAGACTTCCTAGAATTTCGCCCATATCTATCAGTGAGCCTACAATTATTTCTTATGATCTGTGTGTCTGTGGCTTCATGTGAGAGGAGATTTTTAAAACTAAAGTTTATAAAGTATAAAATGATGATTTCTTGGTAGCAGCATTTATTATTTAAAACAATAAAATGATAATTTAAGCCTTTTGCTGCAAATAATGTATTTAATGAAAGAATTTTCGACTATAAGATAGTCTTTGTCAATCTCCTCTTACTTAAAGTTTATAAAGAACTAATTACGATCTACCGTGGAACAGTCAGGGCTTTCTGATCTTGCAATATTATCAATTGAAATTGATTTGGCGAAAGGACTTGATTTTGTTGAAGTAATTAACAAGTTTGCAGCTCTAGAGACCAGAAAAGTAAAGTTCTAATTTAGTCAAATTTAATATGACATAACATTTATTGTTAAAATAACAATTAAAAAAGTAGCATATTTTCTATGTAGTTCTTAGTACTTAACTTCTTACAATCTTTTACCAACCGACCTTGAATTACCTTTTTCTTCTATTGCCTTTGTAATTATATGACCTATATTTATATACATTACAAAAGATTCTGTATGTTTCCGTTATTTGGTACTGGAATACTCGGAAGAGGGGTGTCATGAGGGAAGTGACACTATGAGTTACCGAACAGGATTACACAAATCCTAGTGAGGTTACTGTTCAACCAGTTTCCTTTTTTTCCAATATCACACTAAACAGTATCATAAATTTGTTTAATCTTTCCCGAAAATCATTATTGAGATATTCACATTGTCATTATTTTCATAATCATTTTTTATCATGTCTCTTATTTATATTTGTCCTTGGTCCATCATATATGGACTTCTTTAGTATGAATGTCTTTCCTTAACAAAAAATAATCTCCAATTATAAATTCTTGACTTGTTCACGTCTCATTTTAGTAAATAATTTTGTTTTCACTATTTTCCATTTTCTGTCTCTTGATTTATCTTTCCTCTTTCCGTATTTCTAATTTTCATTAGGATTCATATTTTCGTTCTCGGCTAGTGTTTATCCTCTTAATAATAATAATGATACACAATTTCAACTGGACTAAACTGGTGGGTCGAAGTAATCCTACATTCAACCACTTCGTGTTGTCGCCAACGCAACCCAGAATACAAGTTAGCTGTACCATTCGACCTCCGCTCAGTAATCAACGTTGGGATTGTGCCGGATGGGCGAGCATATCTTTGTACACTATAAAGATCGAGCTTTCAAGCGGGTTCGTAGACCACCGCTAGAGGTTTTCGTCTGTCTTTGTATTATGTTCTCTACTTATAGCTCAGTTTCTGGCCACATACATTATGATAGAAGAGAGAACAACAAGTTTGACTCGTATTTTATATGTGCTGAATAAAAAAGTTATAAGTCGATGCTATTTAAATAGAAACTGAGACTCAAAACGCACTTAAATTCATAGATAATCTATAAAACCGAGAAAAGGACATTCCCATCTTTAATTTGGACTCATGGTTAAGAAATCATGTACTAAAGAAGTAATCAACGACAATTTCAGTGTAATATAAAACAATCGACTTTACTACAGTGATCTTGTTCGATAACATATTTGAAACCATTTAGTTGAATATAATTAGCAAAATTAAATCAATGTTAATTATAGATTGTTTAATTTACGAAAATATATAAAAGGACTTAAGAATTGACTGTTTTGGCCACGAGTCTGAACAAAATTTGGCTGAAAATTGGTTGTTCAACTAATTCATATGTGAATCTATTTCAAGAATAAGGGTACGCTTCACTGCTCACTCATCCTTGTGCAGATCATGAATGCAAAACTCTTCGTTACCTTTGAGTTATTTAATTAGATCAGCAGAAGATGCCGGATTGTTTCACTCGAATAAAACCAAGAGAAGATAATCAGGTTTTCACTTATTTCTTTTAGAGGAAATAATACCATCTAAAATAATTATAGGAAAGAAATAGCTAAATTGATTAATCTAAAAATAAAGAAGTATAAGTAAACCATAAAATAAGTGGGTTTTTAAAGACACATTTTTAAAAGTACATTAAAATTTTATCCGAAAAAGGTAAAATTACTAATGCCAAGATGGAACCTTGAGCAAAAATTTATCATTTAAATGTTTAAAATTTAATGTACGCTGCTACCAAGAAACCATTTTTCAATTAACTAACCTATTATATGTCTTTGTTTTAATAAAGCAATTTGAGTAAAAATATTGGGGCAAAAACGAAATTTTATTTATATTTTAACAATAAATTTTTCATAATTTTTAAATACTGCTTCTGGATTTATAACTTATGAATTACACATTTGATTATGAAAGTGTTTATCAAAATATTACCTTAAAATTAAAAAAGTATAAGTTTTTATTCCATTATCTTAATGATATATTTTACAGAAGAATATTTAAAAAACCAAATTATGGTGAAGCTAGTGAGTCACTGCGTTAGTCTATATTTTATTAAATTTGAATTATTTTTAGAGTTTAATTATTTCATTTTAACGATGTAATGTAACAATGAAAGTATTGAAATTTTGTTTTAGAAATATGGTTTGATTGGAAATTATTTAATTTAATTCGAGAAATTTTAATAGTAACGGCTACAAATTAAATTTTATTTTTTTAAAATTTGCAAACTACATGTCAGCTTTTTAATAGATTACATATAAATGATATAAAATTATTACAATTTTTTGCACAAACTTTGGCGTGTGATAACATCAAGGAAATTATATACAACGTAGTCATTTCTCAAAATTATTCCAGTGACAACCATTAATTAAAACATAATGATTGGAATATCGTAAGAGGAAAATATCTTGTAAAAGAAAATTCCGAGTTTGATACTTATTTCAGGAGCATAACCACCGGAGAGGTATGTACTACACCCCTTCGTGTTGATAATAAAGAATTTCGCAAGTTACAATTGTAGAACCTTTCTATTTAAAATGATTATTCGATATCAGTAGTTGTTATTAATTGTCCATTGGTGGCATATATAAGGCTTTGAGATTGAATATTGCCAATTGAATTTGTGAAATGGAAATCAAACAGTGGAACAATTGAATTATCATTTCCTGGTAACTGATATAACGTATAATAGTGGAACAATTGAAATTATCATTTCATGGTAACTGATATAACGTATAATAGTGGAACAATTGGAATTATCATTTCCTGGTAACTGATACAATGTATAATAGTGGAACAATTGGAATGATCATTTCCTGGTAACTGATACAACGAATAACAGTGGAACAATTGAAATTATCATTTCCTGGTAACTGATACAACGTATAACAGTGGAACAATTGGAATTATCATTTCCTGGTAACTTATACAGTATATAGTAGTGGAACAATCGGAATTATCATTTCCTGGTAACTGATACAATGTATAATAGTGGAACAATTGAAATTATCATTTCCTGGTAACTTATACAGTATATAGTAGTGGAACAATCGGAATTATCATTTCCTGGTAACTGATACAATGTATAATAGTGGAACAATTGGAATTATCATTTCCTGGTAACTGATATACCGTATAATAGTGGAACAATCGGAATTATCATTTCCTGGTAACTGATACAATGTATAATAGTGGAACAATTGGAATTATCATTTCCTGGTAACTTATACAGTATATAGTAGTGGAACAATCGGAATTATCATTTCCTGGTAACTGATACAATATATAGTAGTGGAACAATTGGAATTATCATTTCCTGGTAACTGATACAAGTATATAGTAGTGGAACAATGGAATTATCATTTCCTGGTAACTGATACAATATATAGTAGTGGAACAATTGGAATTATCATTTCCTGGTAACTGATACAATATATAGTAGTGGAACAATTGGAATTATCATTTCCTGGTAACTGATATAACGTATAACAGTGGAACAATTGGAATTATCATTTCCTGGTAACTGATACAATGTATAATAGTGGAACAATTGGAATTATCATTTCCTGGTAACTTATACAGTATACTAGTAGTGGAACAATTGGAATTATCATTTCCTGGTACTTGATACAACGTATAACAGTGGAACATTGGAATTATCATTTCCTGGTAACTGATACAACGTATAACAGTGGAACAATTGGAATGATCATTCCTGGTAACTGATACAACGTATAATAGTAGAACAATTGGAATTATCATTTCCTGGTAACTTATACAGTATATAGTAGTGGAACAATTGGAATTATCATTTCCTGGTAACTGATACAACGTATAACAGTGGAACAATTGGAATTATCATTTCCTGGTAACTGATACAACGTATAACAGTGGAACAATTGGAATGATCATTTCCTGGTAACTGATACAACGTATAACAGTAGAACAATTGGAATTATCATTTCCTGGTAACTTATACAGTATATAGTAGTGGAACAATTGAAATGAACATTTCCTGGTAACTGATACAATATATGGTAATGGACTGTTTGAAACTATCATTTAATAATAACAAACTCAAATGTTTCAATTAAACTCGTCGAAAATTGATAATTTACAAAATGTTTGAAAAATAAAACAATAATGTAATTAGAAAACATTATATTTGAAAACTTAGTAAATATTTCAATTAGTTTTAATAAAAAGTTCCATATGGTAATATTTAATTGACCATCATTTTAGAGTTACTTTAACGAATGATAACAAAACGAATATGAACAAAATATTACATATGATTCGAAGCAGGAGTTACCTTTAGGTGCATTATCTAAAACTCGTAAGAATCTAAAATTAGACAGCTCACCTAAATATAAATAAAAGAATCAAATATAAAAGTTTAATTAACTGTGGAGTTAGTTGGTGAAATAATAAATCAACATCTATTGATTTGACTCCAGATCTGTTTTAGTTTACAAAAACAAGGAATTGCAAACAATATAGATTTTTATTGATCAACACAATTACAATTTAATCTCAGTTTTTAGGGTTTATTGCAGTACTTCACAAGAAATAGCACTATCCAATAAATTCCAATTCAGGATCTCTTGACAACTCGTTCTAATTCTAATATCTATACACAAATATCTAGTTGTTCTATTTACTTTGACCTACTGTTCCTCCTCACACTTATGATAAATCTACTTGTTAAGCATCAATTTTTCCAAATTTGTTTTAAACCTCTTTTGAATCACTTTTTGAATTATAATTTCCTTCCAATTTCCTTCTCAAATTTAGTAAATACTTTGGGCAATATTTTATAATTTTTGATATTGAGCAACACTTGTTGAAAATTTTGTTGTTTGTCGATACATTGTATTAGGATTGAATTTGATTAATAGAAATTTTATGTTCTTGGGGCTTCCCTCTAATCCGCTTTTATTATTTCAGTCAGGTCGTTTAGATAAGAAAAATTTCTTATTCGTTTTATTGTTATTTTTCAAATTCTATTTTCGATTTGCACTTACTAATTAATAATGACCTTTTATTTATATTTTAATATAAATTGTTTTCTGCTGGTCTTTTCTGATTTCTATCTCATTCTGCTTCCTAGAGATCTACAATAACATTCCTTTTTATATTCGTTTATTTTCCCTAATGGTTTTAGACTAAAATGAGAAGCAGAGTGGAGGGAAATTTTTAGTAACTATTTAATTTATTATTTTAGAATTCCTCAACATAATTATTTTATAAGTAATCCAATTTTTATTGAATGATTCATGATAAGAGTTGAAATAATAGCGACTGACATTTTAACTGTTTTTCATTTTGCTTCATTGTCAATGAATTATAGTATTTCCATTTATTTATGTTCTTCTGAGTTATCATTGAATCTTTAGATGATACCAAGGATCACATACGTTTTCTATCTTAAAAATTGCAAAATTTTAATTTAATTATTTTTTAATGAGTTTTTGAAATAAAAAGAAAATTAAAAAATAACAGAAAAAATTACTGTAAGACTCATAGTTACAAAAACATTCAAAACATTTATTTATTTCACAAACACAATATTTAAACAAATTAGCTTGTTTTTTTAAATATTGTTTTAAAATAATTAATTAATGTCCCAACACAACTCCCCCTTAAGATTGCGGAGCCAATTCGTCCGTTCCAATCCATGGCTTGAGACGGTCGATGCTAACATTCTTTACTTGGTCTCCGATTTTGATTTTTACCGTTTTACTGTCATCGGATCTTTCTATGACGTCGTATGGTCCCGTGTACGGATCTTCTAACGATTTCCTGAATTCAGATCGAAGCCACACTCTTTTGCAGTGAACTAATAGTTTGCTTACAAAACTATGTTCTTTTGGTTGGCTTGTTTGTTTGTTATTTAGTTGTGAGTCGATTTCCTCTTGAATCGATGTCAACTTCTCTTCGATATCGGTTAATGTTGGTTCACTAATGACAAAATCTCCGGGTAATCTAGCTCGACAACCGAATGTGAGTTGCGCTGGCTGATGGAGACCCATTGGACTTCGTGCAGTTTCTTAGACTGAGTAGAATCTTGGGGAGATCATGAGCCCACATCTTGGAGGAGTCTTCTGATGCGGCTCTTATTGAGTTTTTCATGGCTCTGTGCCATCTTTCTATCTTCCCATTGGATTGAGGGTGATAGGCTGTTGTTCGCCTCCTTTCGATTCCCATTACCTTGCAGAAATTGGAGAATTTTTCTGATTCAAATTGTGTTCCTTGATCTGTTATGACAATTTCTGGAACACCAAAGCGACTGATCCACTCTCTTTCAAATGTTCTTATGATCATATCTGCTGTGATATCATATATAGGAATTGCTTCAACCCATGACGTTCCTCGGTCTATCATTGTCATGATATATCTCTTGTTATCGACGCTCGGAAGGGGACCCACTATATCTAGATGGACTGTAATGAACCTTCCTTTGGTTTCTATAGTGCCTAAAGGAGCATGTGTGTGTCTTGCTATTTTTGCACTTTGACATCTTTGACATTGTCTACACCACTCTCTGATGTCGCTTTTCATCTGAGGCCACACATATCTCGCCTTGATCAGTTCTATCGTTGGTTTGGATGCTGGATGCGATATGTTATGAATTCTTAGAAATTCTTGATGTCGGAATATTTTTGGCAGTACTACTCTGGTTTCCCCCGTAGAATTGTCAATGAGAATGTCATCCGTAGTACTACATAACTGGAGACTTGCATTTTTCAGTGTAGATAAGGTCTGATCTTTCCTTTGTTCTTCTTTTAACCTTTCTTTCGTGAATTCGACGAAATTAATTTCCACCGTTGAAACTTGTAGGTTTTGATTACTGCATGGTCTGGACAAGAGATCGGCGACTACATTATCTTCCCCTTTGATGAATTCGATGGTAAAATCAAATTGATCAAGGTATTCGATTATTCGCCATTGCCTTGGCGATGGATCTTTCATATGTCTAGCTCGTAGTAAAGGTTTGTGGTCCGTCATGACTGTGAAATGAGAACCGTCTAAAAGTGCTTAAAATGTTTTATAGATAAGAATATTGCCAGTAACTCCCTGTCAAAGGTGGAATACTTCTGTTCGGTTAGATTTTAATTTCCTCGAAAAGAAAGCAATTGGAAATGATTTATTTTCTTCGTTGATTTGACTTAGACTTGCTCCAATTGCTTTAGAAGATGCGTCAGTGGCATAGTAGGAATGGCTTGGACGGGTTAGGATATGAAACGTTGCTGATTTCACGTACCGAATTTTGGCACTCATGAAAGCGTGTGTATGGCAGTCCTTGCCATAAGAGATCTTCCTTTTTATTGACCGACTCTTGTAACAAGTCATGCAGTGGACTCAGTGTATCCGACAGCCTGGAATTAGCCAGTGATAATAGCCGATGCCACCAATGAAACGTCGTAAATCTTGACTGTTAGTTGGCTTCTTTAAATTGCTAATTGCCAACGTGCGTTCTTCAGAGGGTTTTATTCCTTGTTTTGTTAATTCCAAAACCCAAAAAGTTTACCTTTTCGGTTTGGAATTCGCATTTGCTCTGGTTGATTGTGAGAACCAGCGGCTTGAAGACTGGCCATCACCCTTGCCACGTGTTCTTTATGCTCTGCTTCAGTCTTGGAGAATATCAGAACATCATCAATATAGGATAAGGAATGCTCCTGGTGTTCTCGGAGTACGTTGTCCATGTGTCTCTGAAAACGTTTGAGATGCGTTTCGAAGTCCAAAAGACATCTTCGTATATTCGAACAATCCAAAAGGTGTTATGACTGCTGTCTTTGAAATGTCTCCGTCACAAATCGGAATTTGATGATATGCCTTTTCCAAATCTAATTTAGTGAATACATGAGGTTGTTTATCTTGTTCAGTAAATCTTGAATTCTCGGAAGTGGATATCTGTCAGGCTGGGTTATTTCATTTAACATTCTGTAGTCTCCACAAGGCCGCCATGATCCATCTGGCTTCTAACCACTACTAATGGAGATGCCCAGTCACTCTTGCTTGGCCGAATCACACCTTCATTTTAAGAGTCTGTCAACTCTTTCTTTGTTGCAACTAATTTTTCTCCAAAAGTGGTCTTTGTCTTTGAGCTACAGGGGAACCATTGGTGATAATTTGTAGTTTCGTGGTTAATGTGGTTTTCTTTGTTGATTGTAGCACAGATCTTGGCACATTGGCTTCTCCGCGCTTCTGTTCTTTCGTTACTGCTAGGGCAACATTATTGATCTGGAATGACAACTAACATCGATTTTGTGATGGGCCAGGAAGTCTGCACCTAGAATTGGACGAGATATGCCGGCTATAGCGAAAGACCATATAAATTTAGTTCTGAATCCTTCAATAGTAAATTCAATCGTTTTCTGCCCGTGGTATGTGATTGATGAATTGTTGGCGGATACTAAAGATCGATGTTCTCCATTTCTATCAGGCTTGAAACGGTTTGCGGGAAGGATGCTGAGATCAGCGCCTGTATCTTTGAGAAAGTCAATATGTTCTCCATTTATGATTGCTGGTATTTCGAATATTTGTGAGTTGTTTTGTCCCGAGAAAGAAGATATGATTTTGTAGGTTTCACTGTTCGGGTTCAATGAAACCTTCTCTCGTTTCCCTGGTTCTCTCTGTGGTTGTTGCTGTTGAAGTTACCGTTTTTGTTGATGTGTGCTGTTTTGTTGAAATTGTTGTTGTTGTTCCTTGACGATATGTTGACGGTTCGAAATTTTGATATTTCTCTCTGTTGTACTTCCCGATTGATAGTTGTCGTTCTGATTTGCATTCCATTCACATGGCGGTTGACATTTCATCGCCCTATGCCCAAATTTACTATGATAAAAACATAACTTACCGGTGTTTTTATTGTTTAATTGTTGTCGTATTGCATTTATCTCTTCCTGCAGTTCCATGATTGTTCTCGTCTTGTCTCCTACTTCTTGATTATTGCAATCTTCGTGTTCAATTGCCTTCACTGATTGACGCTTTGATATCATTATTCTGTCTGCTGTGATCGCTAATTTCCGAAGGTCCGTCGAGGCATCGATAATAGGATGTCTTGAACAGATCTTGGTAGTAGTCGCATGAATAATTCCCGAGATATAGGACTGTTGAATGGGTCCATGGATGTGTCTATTCTTTGTATTTGTCCTGTAATGTGTTGAAGCGCCTCTGAAGGAGATCGATCTCCCAGGCAGTCGTCTCTCATCAGGTCAGTTAGTGATACTGTCCTTGATAGTTCAAACCAGCTAAGATTGCTTCCTTCAGAGTAGTGTATGGAAGTTCGGTTTCTGAGTCCAGTAAGTGTTCGTACTTTGTTAGCAACGTTGTTGGGAGATTTGAAATTAAATGAAATACTTTGTGGTCTCTTCTGTAATTCTGGATATCTTGAAGCTGGCCTCCACTTGCTTGAACCATAGACTTTGATTTTGAAAAATGGCCGGAATTTTGACCGAGACATGGTCAACTTCGGAGTTTCTGACACCATTTGTAAGACTCATAGTTACAAAAACATTCAAAACATTTATTTATTTCACAAACACAATATTTAAACAAATTAGCTTGTTTTTTTAAATATTGTTTTAAATAATTAATTAATGTCCCA
>CAUHTR010007643.1:0-10811 GCA_959609185.1 Schmidtea polychroa | reverse complement strand
AAAAAATTACTATTCAGTCTTTTTAGAAATATAATTAGTTAGTTTTTCAAAAGACCACTCAAATAATAAAATTAAAATTTTTCTGAGCGAAAATTTAGTGTTCACAAAAAAACTGCCAGTATGCAAACCTACTTCACAGTCATGTGTTTAACTGTTTTTTTCTGACACATTTCATATGTTAATCACAAATTCTGCATGAATGGTGTTGTTGGAGGAGGTTGTGTTTTAAAAACCAAGCTTCATCAGAGATCAAAAGATTAGACAACTCATGGACATTCATGGATATTCATGGACATTTTGGTTTTTTATATTTATAGAAATAGATAATAATAAAATATGTAATTAATTTATTTGATTTTTAATTGCTTTTTAATGCTAATTGTTTAATTGCAATTACGGGGGGGGTGTTGTCACATATAGCCGAAATTTTTTTATTTAAAATTATATTATCGACTCTCTAATTATGTAAGTACATCAGGATATACTTGTGAATGCTTAAATATTTTGGTTTGGTATTTTTATATTAAAAAACCCCTATGGAGAACTGAAATAAGAAGCATAAAACATAATTTTGACGTTTTTTGGGAGGAATTTACTTTGTTTTATTTACTACAAAGAAAAGATTTTATGTTTATGCAAAAAATGTAACATAAACAGACATTTCTTCACTTCTCATAAAAACTTTGATAAAGATTTTCGAATAAATTCGGAAATTAGAAAGAAAAACATTTCAGCACTAAAGCAACTGTTACCTTTAAAATTGCGCATTAATTTTATTATAGAAAATGAAATTGTTTGAAGATGGTGGGATTATTAAAGAAGCCATGTTAATAACTGCATAAATACTTTTTGATAAAAACGAAATAATTACGATAATGCAACACAGATTACATAAATTGTTTCTACAAGAAGAAGATGCAGAATTTAAAGATATTATCACACACAGATGTTCGATTGGCTCAGTGAAGAAAAGGTAGTTGAGCGTTTTCTAAAGTTATTACTTCAAGTGAAAGATTTTTTATTATCCAGAAATGAAATTTGTTTAGAATTAGAGCTAAAAATCTTGGTTAACTTAAGGCTTCGCTTCCAAACTAACTTAATAGTAAAATTGAAGGAGTTAAATTTAAAATTACAGAGTAAAACTAATCATATAAGTACTGTAAATACATTTGAAACAAAATTAACATTCTGTAAATCGCATATATAAAATGATAATGGATTTCAAAAAGGTAAATGAAAACTATTACAATGGAAATGTTCCCACCCATAAATTTTCATATATTTAGGATATCTCATTAGAAATGTTTTATACCAGATTTGAAGAATTTTACGAATTGAAGGCATTCCTAACATTTTTTATGAACCCTTTCTCTCATACAGAAAATGACGTATTTCATAAAATCGCAATATATTTCGATATTTTTACAAGATAGGTAAATATAACAGAATACAAATAAAGAGGTGCATGTACAATATGACCAAATATAAAGCATTTGAAACAGTTCAATTTAATTTTGAAAATACATAATATATTCTGTAATAAAATATTTATATTCCCATTTTAGAAACTCTCATCAAATTGATGAGTGAAGAAGAATGTCCTGAATATGCCGGTATTTTTTATTTATCAAAAGCCAGGTAAGTTTGATAAATTAATCGTTTAAAATAACAATTTAAAAATAACGCTCTTTAATTGTTGAAGATGCGAATCTACATCGAAAAACTTATTGGATGAAGCCAGCAATTTGGTGCTTGCTGGTGAAAATTTCTTCAAAGCAGAAAAAAAATTGAAAAATATGAAGGTGACAAGCATTGAAGATTTCCTTGAAACGGGAACAATGTGTTACATGTATAGTATTAATGTAATATTTTCGTATTTGCCCTATGAGAATTGAAAATGACCATTTAGCTTTACATTGACGCCAGTTGCTTTCATCTAGCACTGTCGAGTGGATTGCATTTGATTAAGATATTAAAGGTACGCATTGCTGTAGGATTTCACGATTAATTATTAATTTTATAATTTTATATATATATATATATATATATATTAATTTTATATATATATATATACTAACTGGGGTACCCGGCGTTGCACAATTTAAAAAATAGTAAACGGATTCAAAATAAAGAAATTTAATTCAATTCATTCATTAAAGAAATATAATTTAAAAAATACATAAAAATTTATTAAAAAAACAGTACATGTAATTTATATATCACTTATGATAAAGCTTGTTGATAGACTATATTTTTGGTTTTTCCTTCTGGTGCAAAAATGAAAAGATTTCTTGGTGACCCAACTCTAGAACATGCCACATGGGCCGGATCTGTAACCGTATCAATTGATTTGTAGGATTTTGAAATGCCTGGTAGGAAATTGTGAATTTGAGAATTGACGGTATTGCAAGAATAGCCCTTTCGCACAACCACTCAGGATTTTTAAACTGGTTTTAGATGTTCGGAAGAACTGCAATATATATATATATATATATATATATATATATATGTTTTATTATATATACAGGATATTGACGTGTCTAATTCCAAGATATTGCTCCATACTATCACTATGCACTGAAGTGTAAATCTTTTATCTGATCAAATTAATTTTTTCTAAATATTTTGCCCCAGCCCCGGGACAAATGAAAATAATTGCAAATGAAGTCGCATATCTACCATTGTACATAAACAAAAAAGGAGCTGAATAAAAATATCGAATTTTCATTTAATTATTTAATATATTTATTTAAGAAATACAAATCTAGTTTCAAAATTTAATAAGTATTTATTTAAAAAAACATAATAACCAATCAGGCAATTTGAATACTTCTTTTTAAAGATTTTGGCTGTTTAATTATTAAATAAATAAATTGATTATTAAATTAATAAAACATTATTGCAGAAATATCAACAAAATATTAATTATTTGATATATGAATTATTAGATTATTTATAATTGAATTAATTATTTTCATTCTGACAAAAAACCAAAAATTAACTCTATGCAACACAACTTTTCAGCTTGTTATTTGAAATTAATTAATAATAAATAGAAATTTAAAATTTATATTAAACATTTCTGAAAACCAATACAACGTAACTAAGTTAAAATAGTAACTTTTATATAAAAGTCATCCTTGTGTGTTTCTTAGTGCAAAATATTTTTAAATTTACACTTAATCCACATTTTGAGAGTTTCAGATATAATTAATAATAACAGAGTTTTGCCATTTACTGTTAATATTTTTCAGGAATTTAAAAACTATAACGATGCAATCAATGTTTTTAATCTAATTTTGCCCATAAGGTCTTTAGACTTTCCTCAGAATTTAATGGTGCTTCTAGATAAGGGTCTTTGTTTGATCAAAATCAGTAAGTGTGATATTTTTCCTACAATAATAATAATAATAATAATAATAATAATAATAATAATAATAATAATAATAATAAACAATAAATAATTAAACATACATGGCAATGATTTAATTATAAGATAACGCCAATCAAACATTCTTTTCACGATATATTTTGACAGTTTTCCTGTCATCATCAGGTGGGATATAATAACTATGTAATTTATGGATTTTAAACAAATTTATTAATTTTATAAAAACTTTTTTATTTAATAAAAGTCACCGACAGTTAAAAAATTTTGGCCTGATCTAAAGTCATCATCGCCAGCTCGTGAAGCCAAAAGATAGTTAATATATCAATGGAGAAAAAATAAAGACCGAATAACAAAACTTGGGAATATGAATAGGGTCAAGAAATTGAAAAAGATCCGACCACTAGGAACTTCCTCGAGTCTTTCATCTGAAGTCGAAGACGAACTTATTTTCTGGGTCCGAACCCTGCGCCAAAATGGTGTCCCCGTAACCGACAGTATACTTCGTACTAAAGCTCGCCTATCGTGCAGACAAACCGATGTTAATAATTTCTTAGCAAGCACTGGGTGGCTAAAAACCTTTAAGAAAAAATATGGCTTGTCACTCAGAGCCAAATCTCATCAAGGACAAACATCCATAGTCCTTCCAAATCCGGTAGCCACTCAGTTTGCATTAGACGTTCGACAAAAAATGATTGAATTAAATGTAGATTGTGTTTGGAATGCCGACCAAACGGCTGTTAATTATGAAACAATCCCCTGAAAAACCTTAGATAAAATAGGTTCCAAGACAATATTCATACGAACAGCTGAGAAAGAAAAAGAGAGGATATCAGTATTATTGCTGGGATCTTCTAATGGACAGAAAAAACCACCTTTTGTAATATTTAAGGGTAAACAATCAGTTGTGGAGGCATCATCGTTGCAGAATAGAATTAATCAACATGGATTTGGTAGTTGTGTCTGGAAAAAAATACAGGAGATCAATAAAACCAGCACGACTCAAATATATTGCAACCAAAATGGCTGGTTTACAAGCGATATGATGGTTATCTGGCTTTATCATAATTTTTCCGACAATGTGGAGAAGCCAAAGATTTTATTATTGGATGACTTTACAGCACACTGGACAAGCGATGTTTTAGCCGCTGCAAATATCCTTAATATTACATTGATGAAGATTCCATCTGGTTTTACATCAGTTTGCCAGCCTGCAGATGTTAGCTGGAATAAACCGTTTAAATCTTTTATTAATTATTTAATTTAACACAACAATCAATACATACAATGTACAAGAAAATAAATTATTTAAAACATTTAAAATACAAGTATTCACTGCATTCTGCACATTAATTTTTGGATTCAATGACTTTAATAATAATAATAAACATTATTGCTGTAAATATTAACAAAATACTAATTTATTAAAAAGAGAGCTTTAAGACTATAAATCAGTAATATATCGATGTTTTTTGATACTCACGAATTTTCGACACTGTCTTTTTCAAGTGCAGAAAATTCGTGAGTATCAAAAAACAGTAATATATTACTGATTTATAGTCTTCAAGCTCTCTTTTTAATAAATTCAATGGAAAAAATAATCAGTGGTGAAATTGGAAAAAAGTTTTTATAATAAAATATTAATTATTTAATACACCAATTTTTTCAAACGTTCTGTGTTCTACAGAAAACCATCTAGCATAGAAATATTTATACACTAAAGATCAGCGCTTCCATACTTACAGAAAGTACACGTCATAAGAAACGAGAAACAAATCAATTGATGTACTGAAGAAAATGAGAACTATAAACAACAATTAAACTTCAATTAAGTCATAGACAGAAACGGATATCACAATAAGGACATTGATAAAATAAATTCTACCCCAAAAAGATTTTGGGAAGTAACACAAACAAAGAAGAAATATTTTTATCTGAATATCCCATTCATCAGTGTTATAGTCGAATTCAAGATCCAGAAAGAACTGAAACGCACCGGCCTTCCAATTCGTATAGCATATAAATCTTGGACATTGAGAAAAGATCTGGCAAACAACACAAATAAAGAAAACAATTGCACAATGGAAAACTGACAGACACCGAAAAATATGTGCTTTAGTGTCTATTGCATCACATGCAATGCAAAAGAAATATACATAGGAAGTATGCTCAGGATCTTGCACCAAAGAGTTAAAGAACATCTGGATCTTGGTAAAAAAATCCCTGGTATACAAACATTTCCAACAATGTCAACCAAGGAAGGAAATAAAAAATATTTCAATCAAAATATTAGGCAATAGAAATATCCAAAAACATGTCAGATTTAAAGGAGCAATTCTCCTTATAAACAGACGGTCAACAATCAACACTAAAGAAGAGATTAATTAAATCATCAGTTTGATTGGTTGTTTTTGACCTTGAGAATAGCTTTTAAAAAGTTAAATTAAAAATTAAAAGATAATAATTTAAAATAATATTGACAAAATAGATCAAATACTTTTAAAAGATCATTAGGCATAAAAATAAAAATATTAACATTTTTAAAAATATTTAAATTATCATTTAATTGTTTAAAATAATAATAATGATGAAATAAACATGGCATTGATTTAATTATTATAAAGCGTTGCTAAAACCTACGCTTTACGATATATTTTGATAGGTAGAATAGAAAAAATAGATATTCAGGATTCATTATAAAATGTTAAATAATAATTTTATACAGGTGACCCTCCTATAACATGGTTTCAAAATTGAAGTTATTTCTATGTATCTTAAAAAATATGTGTATATATTTTAATTTTTGGAACCTAACTCCCTTTTTATATTGGCACTGGGTCCCATATAACACATTTCACACAACACGCCGTTGTCTTGGAACCTATCTACCGTATTATAGGAGGGTCACCTGTAATTTGTTTATTAAATTCATTGTATCTATAGTTTTTTCTATCCTACCTGATGATGGGATTGGAATTGTCACAATATATCGTAAAACGCATGTCTGTGTGGCGCTTTTCAATAATAATAATTATATATTTCGAGAATTCACTTGTCAGCATCATGAAGAATAAAAAATTAGATATTATAAATTTAATTTAAATTGATTATTTTTCAGTTTAAACTACTCTCAAAATATATATTTAAAATTTTTAAAATCAAATTATTTAACTTTATAATCTAACCATTCAATTCATTTGAAAGTAGCAACAAATCACGTATAACACGTTCTCAATAATTATAAAAAAAAATTTTAATAAAATTTTCAAATGAAAGTCAATTTTCTTTTAAATTGTATCAACAAATAGATGAAGTTGCTTTGGGTTCCACTTCAGCATCGATATTTTTGGCAAACTTAGAAAAGAAAATTGCTTCTTTCCAATTTGAGACGCCAATTGTTTATAAAATTTACTTATATTCAAAAAGTCTTTGGCTGCATATCCGTTTTTGCATTATATAAATAGTCTACATTAACCCTTTCTAAGACAAAGGAAACTAAAAGTGATGTAAAACTCACACACACTTGTCTGTCAGCTGTCAATAGATATAGCGGGAAAACACATCTATGGTTTCAAATACTATAAATTTGTTCTTTTGTGGCTCAATATATGTCAGTAGTTGTACCAAAAGTAAAAATGATTACCGACAGCGTTAGACTTAGATATTTTTATTAGTTTAAAATGGTGTACAGTATATTGCTACCACCTTAGAAAGGGTTAAAGCATTGTATTTGTCTATGAAACGTAGAAAAATTATCACTTGCTTTCTTTTGTTTATTGATACAACACAAAGAGAATCACTGAGACAGAGATCTATAGAAAACCAACGGATACTGGTTTCTATACTGTGTTCCGAAAGTTTTTGTGAATTCAAGTATAAGAGAAATATGGTGAAGAGATTGATTTATCGTTCACTGTCTTTGTCTTCTACTTTTGTAAATTCAGTAGAGTGTTGATAAATGGTTATTCAAAATCATTTTTATTGATGACAATAAAAGAGAATGCTGTTAAATTTATTAAAAATCCTAAGAATCCATNTGTTAAATTAAATAATTATTAAATTTGATAATTTTAAATTTCAATATTTTGAAAAATTTCTTTTTTATTATTTAAATTATATTTTAAACAGATAATTTAAGCCTTTTGCTGCGAATAATATATTTAATACAAATGAAAAAACTTTCAACTATAAGATAGTTCTTGTCAATTATAATTTTTGAAGAATAACATATTTTTTATTAAAAAAAATGATATGATTAATAAATTTTTTAACCCCTTAACGCGCACTGACGTATATATACGTTCGCGCAAAACCGGACAAAATGTGCAGTGACGTGATAGTTTTTGAATAGTTTTAGTTTATTATTTTTCAGCTAATAAATATTATTATTTAATTGTTACATTATATTGTTATTTATTGAAATTGGTCCAAATATATATTTTCTTAAAGAAAAAAAATTGATTTTTTTTTTGTCGTTTTTTTAAAATTGTGCGTTAAGGGGTTAAAAATCTATAATTTCTATAGTTATTCTATTCTACCTGATGATAACAGGAAATATATCGCAAAACGAATGTTAGAGTGGCCATTTCTTATAATTAAAAAATATTTAATTATTTAAATTGAATTTTTAAAAAAATAATAAAATTTATAATATCTATAGTTTTTCATCCTATCTGATAATGACAGGAAAATTGTCTAAATATATTGTGAAACATATTTTTGAGTGGTTCTTTTTATTAATTAAACCATTTAATTAATTAATTAATTATTATTATTATTATTATTATTATTATTATTATTATTATTATTATTATTATTATATTTAATCATTTATTATTAGAAATAGTATTTTGTATTTATATGTAAATAGAGTTATGCAAAATAAAAAAATATGATATATTTATTTTTCTATTTATAAAATTTTAGGAAATTTCAAAGCTGCTTTGAATATTTACATCGACGTAATAGAAAAGATGATAAAAAATCTTGGTAAATTTATTAATTTTTAAAATAAAAACCAGTTAATTACTTTTGATCCTTTTGCGTTCAATATAGTAAAATTCCACATTTTTGGTATTCTAAACCCAAATAAACTTAGTCGACGAAATCACGTCTTAACATGACTCTATAAACTTCAGTTTTCCTTTCTTCTTGTAATATGATAATATGATAATGTTCACTTTCATATGGTTTTTAAATGCTTATATGTAATCAATCTTTTCATCAGGTAGTTGTAGCTCAGCGTTAATTTATATTAGTTAGGTATTTGATGATGCAAAATCGCATAATACCATTTGAATTCTAAGCCTATCAGCTTAAAATAGCTACGCCGATTAAATTAGATTGCAAATGGATTAAATTATATTGCAAATGATCTAAATTATATTAAAAATAGATTAAAACCCTAAGTTTCCATAAAAATTCGTTACTTTGTATAATATACAAATCTGTTTATTCGCTTTGTTCAGATAGTATCTTTCACGAGCAATTATTTGTAGTATTTTATTATTATAATATTTTTTCTCCCGGAGTCATAAAGCCCTTTTGAACAGGCTAATATTTCAATCATTAGCTATTTCTTACCTAAGTGCATAATAGTGATTAAAATATCCGTGCGGGGATACGGAGATACGCGAAATCATTTCTATACAAATTAATCAGACTGTAAATGTAATAAATCAATAAAAATGTATTTTTATAATTGAATTACACTTTTAACTTTGAAATTTACTGTGAATACTACCTTATTGATATTCACATTTATATTTTGGAATGTCTAGATTTTAATCTTATAGATTTAACCCTTAATTGCATGATTTTTTTTATTTATTTTGAATAAAATAAATAACGTTCCTTTGACTGAATATATTATTATAAAAATAATTTAAAAAATCTTATGTAAAATGAACTAAATCCGTTAAACAGCTTTGTGCTCACAAGCAACACTATGAAATGGTTAGTTTTTATTTATTTTAGGCGATCTAAACGTGAAATTCTGGTATGTTGCAAATTTGCTACACAGTGCAGTTAAGGGTTAACATGATTATGTCTAATAAAATCAATTAATTCTAATTTTGATGAAATGTTATGTAACAAAATGACATGACAAATGGATTGAATTATATGTGCTGGTTAAAATTATATGATCAAGTTAAATAAGACATGTAATTTAACTTCATTAATCAACTAATTTAAATATTGTATATTAGTTAATTCAGCATTTAATAAGTATCATAGGTAAATAATAATTTATTAAAAAGCTTGAAGACTATGAATCAATAAATATATCAAAAACATCGATATATTTACTGATTTATAGTCTTCGAGCTTTTTAATAAATACAATGGAAACGAAATCAGTGGTGAAATTTGGAAAAAATGTTCCTTATAATAAATAATAATTGTAAATAATATATTAATAATGTAAATATAATTATGTGATTTAAATTAATAGAATGGTTGTAGAATGATATTTTTTGATCAAAATATTGTTAGTGTAAAATAATCCTCATGTTTGAATGTTGTTAATAGTAATAACTATTTGAATATTCAATTCTAAGTTGTTAATGGATACGATCAACACTCGATCCTTGCAGTCTAACAATATGGAGAATTGATTAAATTAAATGGATTAAATAACTTTTTCAGTGATGAAATTTACTTTTATATCTTACATTATTGTATACCAGGGTTTCTCAAAGTGTGCTCCCCGGAGCCCTGGGGATCCGCGAGCTAACTCAGAGGGTTCCGTGGATCCCATAATCAAATTTGAAATAAAAATTATAAATTTAAATCACCTAAAAATTGAATTATAATTAAAAAAAAATTAACTTATAATTATTATTAATTCATATATGAAATTAATTTGTTGTTTGAATTATTCAGATTTACTTAATTTTAACTAAAAAAATATGTAACTGTTAACTCAATGTTAAGCTCTACACCTACTAGATTTACTACACTTTAGAAGTTAGGCATAATCGATTGACAAATGTTAATAATTTAAATCTAATTGCTTAAAGATATATTCAAATACAAGCTGATTGCGTAATAATTTGTATTATTCAAACAACCCATTTAAATGGCGAATTAATTAATTTAATAATAATGATAATTATGCGTGCCAGCATTTATACTTATTATACTTTTACTAACGGATATCACCGAATAGTATCAGTGATACTATAAAAATAATATCATCAAAAAAAAATATATTAGATATTAGAGTTAGTATAGTGATATTATTCAGTGCTTTGGTCATTTTAATAAAAAATAAGTTTAGATAATTATCAAAAATTTATTCATCATCATCATCCAAATACTCAACGTCCTCATAATAATCATTTTCATCAAGTATAGACTCGTTATTTAATCGGGATTCGGTGTTTGAAGAAATCCACGCCTTACAGAACTCCACTCCATTA
>CAUHTR010007642.1:5678-40044 GCA_959609185.1 Schmidtea polychroa | reverse complement strand
AAGTTAAGTGAGCCTATTAATATTGATTCTAAGAATACAAATTGAAGTTTTTTACTACAAGTAATATATTTTTTACTTTATGATATTAGAATTAACTGAATTAAAATTCATTTAAATATTTTTGGTTTAAGATAACATGGCTCAACGAAATAAGGATATGTATAATGATAACATGACTCAACGAAATAAGGATATGTATAATGATACAAATCGTACACAATGGAATCGCGGATATAATGTTTTAAGAAACAAAACTCAAAATAAGTATCCTAAAGATAATTTTGATAATAATGAAAGGTATTTCTTAATTTAAAAACGATGTTTTATGGTGTGATTCTAGTAGAAAGAGTAATGGGTCTTATGTAAACAATAATTATGAATATCAAGTAAATAATAATCAAAATAAATGGTTATATCAAATGCCTTTTAATCGGCATTTGGAAAATGAATTATTCAGCCATCAAGAACCGGGTGTTAATTTTGATGATTATGATGATATCCCAATTTTGACAACTGGTCCAGATTTCGACCATGAAAATTATCAAGGAATTTTCGGGTTTGAAGGATTAAAAATGACAAAAATAATGCGTGATAATATATCTTTGCTCAATTATCAAAAACCAACTCCAGTACAAAAGTTTGCCATTCCAATTATCTTACAAAGGCGGGATTTAATGGCTTGTGCTCAAACTGGTTCTGGGAAAACTGCAGCCTTTCTGATTCCTATTTTAAATATGATTTATGTTGAGGGACCTGGAGATTCTCAAGTAAGAGTTAACGAAAATCTATTATTTACTACGTGTTTCCAAGCCTATTTTATTAATTTATATGAAATTTTGCTTTATGACAGAAATCATTGGGATTTTATTTAAAATTGATTTGATACTGTCAAATGCTAATATTACAAACTTGGAGATTGACTAGATATTTTTTGATACGAAATATTAGTCTTAATTTAGTGAATCGGGAAGAATATTTTTGTGGCCCTCATTTAAGTGAGAACTTATAATATAGAGAATACATACTCTTTTATTAAAAAATACATTCATAAATAAAACTACAGTCAGAGCTTAACAAAAAACACTATATATATAATTTTCGGCACTGTCTTTTTCAAGTGCCAATTCATGAGATAATGTTGATTTTTATTAAATTATTCTCAACATTTTCTCTTGATATGGTTTTTAGTCACAGCTCCTTTGTATGTGAACACGAGATATTTTAATTAATTTGATTATAGTCCTTCTTAAATTCGACCAATAATCATTATTAATTTTTTTTATCATTCTATATTTTATTTTTTCCAAGATGGTAGCAAAATTTCTTCGAAGCTGCGCTACCACGCAGTTATCACAAGCTAGTGTGCGTGCCAAAAATCATCAGACCAAACAAAATTTTTACTATTTGAATTTTCTAAAATAAAATTTAAAATTAACATAAACTACGAATGTTAAATCGACAATTTTGTATCAGTCTTAAACGGATGTTGTGCAAGTACATTTTGTGATTTGGCCTGTTCAGTCTTTTGGTTTTCCACACAGTGACCCTCTCGTTCTAGAAGAAACTTTGAATCGTAGGCTTCTCATATGCGTTGTGTAACCCATGACTATTGAGATGCTTGAAACTTGCTATTACATATAATTTATTTACACTTTTATATTGATTCTCAAAGTGTTTTATACTTTACTTTGTGTTAGTTAAAGTATTATCGTGTAGTTTAAATATATTTAGTGCAGTTGTATATATTTTTTCGATGCATTTAAACAAATATCATTTTCTACAAGTTCTAGCCTAACTGAACTATGAACATATGTAATGATATTCAAGTCCTAATGGTAATTTTTAGGGCAGTACATTATTTTCAGCGACGAGTTAATTTTGTGTCAGCACTATATTTTAATTGAGAATCAATATTCCTGATAAGTACTATGTATAATAAATTTTTGAGTTGAAAATACAGCATGTACAAATTTTAACAGAATTTTTAATTGAAAATTTTTAATAATAATTGACAATATTTAATCTAGGTTGTATGATTACATCGATTACATATTTTCTTTATCATCTTTATTTACTCACTGTTTCTATTATTTAGTCACCATTTCTGTATTAATTATAAAAACTTTTTCTCTAATATATTTTGATTTTGTTCAATATCCCTGTTTGGAGGTTTATTTTACAAATTGACATAAAATATTTTGTTATTATCCTCTGTAGTTTTCGTTATTTTTTCATGATGATGTATTCACATTACCATGATGCGTAAAAAAAAATTTTCGAATATCATAATAACTGGAATTTTTTTGTATTAATTTGATTCAAATTTGAATATTTTATTTATATAGAAAGTTAACTTAAAATTTTTATACTTTAGTGCAGGAAAAATTGTAATATAACATTAGATACGCATGTAAAATTTAAATTTGTTTAAGCATGTTGACTACTTTGAATGACTGTTTGCAAAGGGGCACCCAGATTTATTAACAATCAAAAGGATATAGTTAAATAAAACTAGGAAGAAATAATGAGCAAATGAACAAATGTTTATCCAACTATAAATTCTTAGGATAGATTTAAAGAATTTGAAATATTTTATTATTTTTCGGTATTTTTAAAACGTCATATGTTAAAGTCGTTAATTCGGTGACGCGTCATAATTGCATTCAGGAACTATGAACTTTTATGAAGTATATATATATACTTAATAATAACTATTTTAATAAAGATGGAAACAATGTTAAGTTACTGTTGAACTAGAATGCTAGAAAACAATTTCAGGCTTTGTTTGCAACTAAATTTTTATGTTATTATTTGGTTCGTATTGAATCCATCAAATATATTATTACTTTATATAAAGCCTTTCAGTACACGCTCGTAGATTGAGTTATGTATATAGCATTTCGTTTCAAAATTTTACTGATATATTAAATGTCTATCAGCACGTCGATTTTATTATCTTTCTATTTAGGTGTCTTATGTTTACATTCAGAATTATAAGGAATTTGTTGCAGCAATATATTTGCTATAAATGAATGCAGACTATCAGTCTTAGTGTTCTCTTATGTTTTAAAAATTATATAATGATTGTTTATAAAATATGGTTTAGTACAATAAGAGCAATGTGATCCGCGGATGTTCTTGTCATTAGATAATACGTTTTATATTGTTGGCGTTTAATGTGTTAAAGTAAGTATAAGTATTTTCCTTGGGAAGTATTAATAATTTGTAAAGTGTATTTATGCATTAATAAACACATCAATAATAAAATGTTTATTATATTGTTATCTAACTCATTAAAAAAATGACGGAAGAAAATCAAAATATTTTTCTGTATTTAGAGCAATTTTAATGCAATTTAATAGCTGTAATTACAACATTTTGTTTTTGAATTTTTTAATAATTTTTCTTGGCATGAAGTCACTACTAAGGACCGAATTTTCAATATTAAGGGCGACTTAGAACACTGACACCGTTTTTCCTTCACATTAACAAATCTGTCCTTTATCATTAACGATTGATCTATACTCCGGAGCAAAGAATACAATACCCAAGAAGGCAACAGTCGCCAATAATTTAATCTTCCTCATATTTGTCGAAACAACTTTTATTAGAACAGAATTATTGATTTGGGGAAAATTGTATAATGAGAAAGTCTTGTGACTAAATTCTGCATAGGTCGTCAACTTTATATTTTACGAATTACTAAATTCTGGTATATTAATATAAATAATATAATTGGTCAAACATTCTTTCACAGTTTTTACTGATCAGGGTAAAAACTTGAGTATGCAAATAATCTAAAATCTATTGAAAAATAACAATTTTCAAATCTTCAATTTAATAAAACGACATCATCATCGACAAGGAAAAGTAGTTAAAGATCTTTGCCTTAATGCGACCAAAAAAGAGAATAACGATTAACTTATATATGTTTCTGCAAATGTTTAAAGACTTCAAAACATGTCATTTATTTTGTGAAATATATAAAATATTATTAAAAGTAAAGATTGAACACAATTTTAAAATAAAGTGTTAGGTTTTTAAAATATAATCATTTTACACATATTTCATTCAAGGCTAGTTGTTGTAATTTAATAAATAAATAAGAATTTAGACATTCATCATTCTTTGTTTGTCATTTAGTTTTGTTATCCATTGACAAATATAATGAAGGGTATCTTAAAAATGTAAAATCATTATTTTATAAACTGACTTTAATAAAAGTTTATTTGTATAGCATTGTAGTATTTATATAATTTCTTTCTAATATTGGATGCACTGACTTATTCCTGTAATACGCCCTTTTAAAGTATTAGCTATTTGTTTTAGTTCAAAACACTTGTGGAAGTAAATTAAAAATAATTAAAGATTGCTGATGCAAAAGCAAGATAAATACGCTAGCGGTTCCTTATTCAGTTTTAATGGGTCATGATTTTCGCACTTCTTATTTTGGAGCTCTAATACGGTTGATTGCAACGAACCAAAATTTTCGTCCTGAGGTCCTTCACATCCATGAGCCACATTTTGTCTCCGAATAGGTTTCAATGTTTATCTAGCTCGTCGCCGATCTAATCCAAAAATCAGCGCTTGTCGTGATAATATATATCAGGGTTAGCAAATTGGTTAATTTTCCTGAGTCGACCTGCGTTAACCTTTGTGAGCTGAATGTCTAAGTAAATCTGAATTAAGTTTCGGTGAACACTAGTTTATACAAGATTCAAATGTAGCAACGTTTGCCGTTGCCTCATCAAATATGTAAATGATATTAATCAGTCACATTTAAAACGAGCTCAAAAAACGTCCTTGCGCTAACCAGAATTTTCTTCCTTTTCAAAGGATTTTATGAAATTGACTTAGCTTAAATTTTAAATAATGTTAAACAAAAGCTACAATGAAATCCTAAGATTTCTTTAACTTAAAATGTAATGAATTTCTTTATTTTTGACCTCAATTGATATACTTATGTGAATCTGCTGTTTCATATATAACTATCCCAGTCATTGTTTTATTCATACTAATTCACATAATTAAGATTCTCTAAAATTGTCTTTTGTCCTACATTTTCAAATTTGAACGCATGTTAAAAAATATGAATATAAAATTCCCATTGATAGTAAATATTTTAGTTATAATAGTATTTCTGATAAATATTTTAAAGTTTTTATTTTAATTTTGTTTGTGTAATTTTATCTAAATTTCCTTTTTCATGTAATATTTCGTCACAATCCTCATAACATTTTAAAATTGAAAACATTATTTATTATTATCATACATATTTACTCTAAAATATGCTTAAATAATTATAATTAACTCGTCATCAAACGAGAATTCAATTTATTAAAGTGTTTTTGTTTTGTATAATCGTTGATTTACAAATTATCACAGATTCCAGGCAATTATGAAAAACAATACCCAGTAGCATTAATCCTTGCACCAACTCGCGAATTAGCTTGTCAAATTTATGAAGAAATTCGAAAATTTTCCTATAGATCTCAAGTTCGCTCTTGTGTTGTTTATGGTGGTGCCGATATAAGCAAGCAGATAAGTAATTTGTCTAGAGGATGTAATTTACTTGTTGCGACTCCTGGTAGACTAATCGATATGCTAAAAAGAGATAAAATTGGATTACAATTTATCAGGTTTATCAATTTTAAATTGATATAAATCTTATTTCAAACAGATATCTTGTGCTGGATGAAGCGGACAGAATGCTGGATATGGGGTTTGAACCTCAACTTCGTCAAATTGTTGAAGACTCTGATATGCCTTATGTTGGTAATCGGCAGACTTTAATGTTTTCTGCAACTTTCCCTAAAGAAATTCAGGTTTGGATTTATGTATATATAAATATATATAAAATATAAAATATTAATTTGTTCTAAAAAATGGATCCAGAGAGTAGAGTAGCTCAAATCTATAGGAACGGATCGGATCAACACTTTCTCTTTATGTTACAGCCGCTTATAATGGCTAAGGCGCCGTTTATAGTGACAGGTTTGTACGAGACTGAAATTCGATACATGCGAAATTCAGCAAAGATTCAACTGCAATGTTAAAGAAGTACGTGACTTATTGTTGATTCAAACGGACATTCGCAGCTCCATTCTATAGTTTTGTCCTTTTGGGCCAATATAAAATATTTATTGAGATTGTATTCTTTTTGTTGATATATCAACAAGGTAATGTACTTCTTTTTTTTCGATAAAATACTTTTTATTTGAATTAATTATGTAACAGTTATGGTGTATTTATATTCTACTCTCGGTGTGGTATTATGACATGTAATAATTATTCTGAACAATTATTTGTCTTGTAAAATGACTCAGCCAAATGGTTTCTACTGTATTTAAACTTACTTAACCCCATAAAACGTGCAATTGGTCTCAGAGCAAAGTATTCTTCAAATTGTTTCCAATGTTATTAAACGATCTAAATGCAATTTTTTTAACAAACTGACAATTGAATAAAATAACATTGAAAACAATTGATTAACTACAGGAAAAATGCCAGCTACAAACAATAGATACATTAAATAACAACAGAACAATGTATATTGATAAAAACGTCAGTCTCTAAAAACTATTTAAAACATTTTTTGTTGTCAGTATTTTTTATATATATTTTGATTAAATGAAGTTTTTAAACCATAAATAATAATGTCAATCGCATATTGCATATTTATCTTGTTGGTTGAAATTCAAAATTCATAAAAGTTGAAATCAAACATCATTTCAATAAATTTTTTCCAGCTTCGATGACTAAAACAGGAAGAGTGAGAAATATTTTTAATGCAATTGAAACATATGGAAACAAATCTATTAAAGGCGTTTCTATTATTTCAGATTATATATTGCACGGTGTAGCTAAAAGTTGAAAAATCGCTGCATAGGTATTATAAAAAATAAAATTTCAGCTGACAATTCATTGGAGTATATTTATGCAAATGTAATTGCATGGTTTATTTCGTCCTTTTGAAGGTTGTTGAAATCCTATAAGAAGCCGAATAAGTCATTTATCTTTTTGACAGGTTGAAATCTAAATTCAGTTGACATCAAGTTTCGTTGATTTTTGTAAAAAAAATCTTATTGGAAACAAGCAGTTTGAGTCTTTGAATTTTCTGCTGCTTTGAAAATCGGTATTGATAGATATTTTTTTGGTTGATTCTAAGCTTATAGATATTCTACCATTCAATCTTTTTTATGAGATCTGTAAGGTCAGACAAGTTTAAAACTTCGACATTAATAGTTGCTTTTCGTGTTTCAAGTATTAGATTTGTTTGATAAATCAGAATATGGAATATTTTCTGAGCAAAGAAGTTCAATTGCATTATCGGCCTTGTAATAATAAAATAAGTCCGCGTATAAATATTTATTTCATAACATAATGTTTTCAAACAAGCTTTTTAAGACTTTAATTTCGATGCTGTACTTAAAAGTTTAAATATATAATTTTACTTTAAAAAATTTTTTCTCAAGTTGAACCTCACAATCGAAAGTCCTGGATACGCGCCTGTAACATTTAACAAATATACAAACTATATTATATCAACCCATTTTAAAATTAAAATATTAAAATTATTTAATAGCCAAACCTCAAGTTTAATTTTAGATAACATTTTTAACGATTTTTAAATTATAACCCCATATTTTTCAAACAATTCTAAACAAACTCTTTCGACAAATGAGAAAGAAACTATTAGCAATGGGTTAAATGTTTTCTAAAACCGTGCTAAAACTGTTAAATAATAAAAATAAAAATAAACTCTTAAATAATTGTTAAACTCCACTAGTAATTGTTAATGATAAAAATTATTATTATTATAAGAAAGTTTCTTTCAAACACTGGTTTTACGATATGTTTCAGCAGTTTTCCTGTCGTCGTCAGGTAGGATAGAATAACTATAGAAATTATAGATTTTATGAACAAATTATTTAGCATTTAAAACACATGCATTGAAAAATGAAGCTCTTGTGAACTTGCATAATTATATTAATTATTTATTTTGCAGTTTTAAATTAACTTAAATAAACATTAAAATATCAAAAACTTTCTTTGCAAATAGAGTTTATTTTTTGATTTGGTTTATTATTGGTTTATTATTATTGATTTTTAAACTTTATACAAGATATTAATTAATAAATGAAAATCATTTACGAGCTTAACTTTTTATAACTTTTTATGACATCAAATGTGTTGAATTCATTATTGAATTTATAATAATTATTTTCTCTATTTAAATTTTGTAATTTCGTGACTCATATGTCTGTGATTTTAATTGTTGTTTTAAGCATTTAGCTGCAGATTTTTTGAATTATTATATATTTCTCGCGGTTGGTATTGTTGGGAGCTCTAGTCATAATATTACACAACACATATTTTACATTGAAGAATTTAGAAAGAGGAATCATTTGCTTCAAATTCTAACTAAATTAGGTGAAATAATAAGAAATATTTTCATTTTAATAGCTAGTATTAGAACCTGATGATTTGGTATTAGTATTTGTTGAAACAAAAAAGGGAGCTCGTCAGCTAGAACATTTTCTTATGCAACGAGATTTTCCTGTAACTAGTATACATGGAGATCGAAAACAAGTTGAAAGAGAAACTGCCTTAAAATGTTTTAAAAATGGATCTTTGCCTATTCTAGTTGCTACAGCTGTAGCGGCACGTGGATTGGACATTCCAAATGTCAAAGTATAACAGTCTGTTACAAGAACTATCTTTTACTAAAGCTTTAGTTGGTCATAAATTTTGATTTACCTTCGGATATAGAAGAATATGTTCACAGAATCGGTCGAACTGGGCGCGTTGGTCATCTTGGAGAATCGGTATCATTTTTCAATGATAACAATGTAAATGTTGTCAAAGGACTTATTAACGTTTTGGAAGAGGCACAACAGGAAGTACCTGTTTGGTTATATGAGAAATTAAAAGACATGAAGCATATCAAACAATTTAGAAACCAACAGAAAATGACTCCGAAGAGGTATATTTATTGATTTTTAATTAAAATTGTAAATTAGTCACATATTATGTCATAATTATTTAAATAAACTAACTCGAGTGGTATAATTAATCCCTCATCTACGAACCTTAGTATAAGTATGGAGGAGGGAAGAAGAGACCCTCAAACTCATACAAAACCAATTTTTTGCCTACTTTATGTGTGCTACTAACAATAGACAACCACGAAATTTTTTTAGCTATTCGGTTTTTGGATGACTGAACCAATATTTGTTCCAACCTGGTGGTGGAATGTTGTCAGATTTTGGGGTCTGGTTACAAAGTATCTAGGTCGAGTTTCTTACGTGTTACCGATGAGAGGCCAAACAAGCTCGAAACTAGTCTACCATTAGAAATCGCATTGAAATAAACTTTTTAACTTTGATCTTATTTTGCACTATAGCGATTTTATAATTTATAACATTATTTATATGAAGATTAATATGATGATTTTGTTGATGGTTTGCCCGGCATCACGAATTAAACAATTTGGCCGCATATAACAACGTTGATTAGCTAATGTTTAATTCATTAAAATGATTTTTTAATTCTCCCAAGACCGTATATATTCAAATGTCTACGAATTTAATAGAAGTAGAAAATACGGGAGCCATCTAATGATTTATTAATGAGTTGGATAAAGGAGTTTATTAAGTACTATTAAAAGTAGTTTCAACCTAGGATTTAATAGAGATATAAATGAGGTACATAATTAAATAAATCTTTAATTGCGCACTTGGCTGAATTCAGTGATACTGTTGATTATTTGTCAAAAATTTACTATGATTATGCTTTGGAGTACTTCTTAATTTATTGTATTTATTTTAATTGAAAGTTACTTTTTATAAACTCTGTAGTCTTAAATTGATAACTTTTAATTTGATTTGACATTTTATTTTCATTTTAATGGTATCTGAAAACAATATTCTATACCGGCTATTTAATAAATAAAAGACGCGTTAAGTATATTAGTCAAATAATAAGCACATGCAATATTGTATTTATTATATACGACCTGGAGTACATACATAAAAATTGTAGATCGATAACGTGGAAAACTGATCAATAATTTCATCAAAATTACACTTTTCCATCTCATTTCGTTCAATACTGAGAAATACAAGATCAATAAGACGATTTTGTCTCATCAATCCACTCAAATGAGACAACATCAAATATTACTGTGAAAGAATAGCAGGCTTTAATACATAATACATAAAACAGACAATATTAATACGATACAAGTTCCAAATTGAAGCCCAATTTGGACGCTCTCCTGGTTTAACGCTTGTGGATACCGATCTCCTTCCTGTCCACCCCTTAGCTGCGTCTCTTTCTGAGATGCATTTTTATATAGTGAATAATGCATAAGATTATGAACTTCTCAACGGCGGATCCTCATGCCTTCCATTTTCTGTAACAGCAAGGACTTTTTGAACATGAACTTCGCTGACAAGTTAGTTAAGGTTAAAGCTAAGTACTACAACAATATAGTAGCAAGAGGCAACAGTAGTTCTTCGAAAAATGCATTTCTAGAATCCATATAATGCTGGTATAAATGTGTAGAATAACGGGTTCATACGCAGAAAAGTAATGCCTTACTAATATGGTCCTTTCGACATTTAAAGATTAACGTTCTGCTTTTATTTCCATTGTAGACCAGGGACTTATTAAACACTACGTAATTTTTAATTTTTTCGATTTTTTTAAATAAGGTTAAGCTTTTTTGAAAAGTGATATTTTCTTTAATGTCAAATTGTATATGAAGTTATCATGCTGAAAATTTTCATTTAACACATCTTTCGATAACACTTGAATTGTTTGATTCATATAAAAACTTTCTCAAATGTAATTAAATCTTTTATATTCCCCTGAACAATGGAAATATACTATAATATATAAGTTATAAAATTCATGGGCCATTAAAACTCAGGAGCTTGGCAGTAAGTATAAATAAATTTTTAAGAACTGTTATATATTTGAAAATATACTTTTAGATGTTTCAATACATTTAGTGCGCTAATATTAAATAATTGGATGTTCTGCTTATTGTTAATCAATGTTTAGATACAATGGTTTTGGTGGGCGAGATTATCGTCAGGCATTCCCACCGAGAGATGCCAAATCTCAGCCATTTCAAACCAATTATTATTAGGGGAAAATTCACGTTCCGTTGAGAATGGTGATGTATCATTTGTTAATTTAGGCGTATGCCTTTATTTGTGTGTCTTTCACATGAAGAGGCAGGATATAATCATTTTTGCAGATGATACTACTATATATTTTGTATTGATTCAAATTGCAGCGATGTTTTATTGACTTGTTCACTTTATTATTTGTCTTGGTTTTATCCTGGTTTAAATGCACTATGAAATGTTAATTATTTGTTTGAATTCCTATTTAATTTTAATTAAATTATAGCTATTATTATAATGTTACTTTAGTATTTGATAGACTTTAGATTTATCACTTATTACAAAATATAAAACACGTTAATTGCCCTGCATAAAAAAATAGGTAAAGTTGTGAGACTACACTATATTTATACGTGAGTTATATGGAACTTATTGAATATTCTGAATATGGAACTTATATTGAGCTAAACCCACTGTATATTTAATTGTATTTAATCCACATGACAGTCAATCGTGTTCAGATTTTTTGATTTAGTTACTTTAATTTTTGCATTAATTATATATTTAACGTGAAAACTGAAATGTCATGATTATATTTATAGGTAAATAAAGTTAATTTCAAATTTTTAAACAAAATTGTTATTGCTGAAAATTCTTTATAAACAGAAGTCATATTTCAAGCATATTTGTTGGTTTTAAAGGGGTCATAGTCAAAATACATATATTTTTTTGTATGATTTCGTCTTCATTAAACACATTGTAAACATTATATAATGTTCCTCATTTTATTATTCTATGATATTGAGGAAGATGTCAAATTTAGTAAAAAAAATTTTCTAATTACTTCAATTGAAATTTATTGCGGGATACGGAATTATATATATATATATATATCGGGTATGGTTGACGGCCAAATTGATAAGCGAGTTCAGAAATTATAATGAAAATTTAGTAAGGTGTTCGCAGGGAAAGTTAATGCGAAAAAACAAATTAATTAATCGGTAATGGGAAACTCGATGCGCAGTGAGACCCGAGCAATAAGATAAAGAGAGGGAATATTTTAAACCCCAATCAATGGTAAACAAATTAAAACAATCAAAAAACCTCAAATATTGATTTAGGGTTCCCGGGGAAATAATTAAGTGCAATTCTCTAGATAATTGGCCTCTCATAAACAATGTAAAATAAGAGCTCAGAAATAAGAAAGTCACCAATTCGTCGAAGAGGAAAAAAGGTAAAGAGAAGCGCAGAAAACCAGGAGATCAGAAAAAATACTAATAGTGACAAAATGTAATTGTGATAAAGATTGAATAAAATTATTTGTGTTGGGCTTGATTTATTTGGTTGAATAGGAGGAGTCAGAGAGAAAACCGACTTTCAAAGAAAAACCCAACATTTTAGTGAGCCCGACGTGATAAAAGTCGTCGGTGGATATTGCGAGAAAGAGAAGAGAAAATTAAAATTAGTTGAAAGTAGAATATTATTGTTGAGAAAAGAAATAAATTGTGCAGTTGAATAAAAAGAGTAAATTTGGTGAAATATAGAAGTTATTGAATTACAGTTGTGAGAAAATACGAGAGAATTATAAAGATTATTATTGTAAATCAATTCAAAAATAAAACAAAGGTAAAGTTAAAATTTGTAAATTTTTAAAATTTAGACGAGAAAATGTTGTCCAAAAGAAATTTTGAGAGAATCAACAAACTATTGGAAAGCATGGTGACGAGATACTCAAATATTAATGAGCAAATCACAGTGTCTACTTCTACAGTGAACACGGGAAACGACTATACCAGCTGTCAAAAACTACCACTCCATCAGTACGGAGGAGATACAGTCAAATTTGTTGACTTTATGGCAGACTATTACATGTATGGTAAAAATCCTTTCTTCAATGTTCAGATTACATAAGATTAGAAATACACATAACTTTTCCTCGTATTTTTTGAATGGTTCTAAGAAATTTGCGCACAGTAAAAACTAACATTCGTTTTCTAACTTCATTTGGTTTTATTACTAAGTGTGTTTTCTCTTCGATAACTGTGCCATCATATCATAATTATTGAATAAAGATAAGATAAAAATGAAACGTTTGAAAGTATTGAAAAATAAACTTTTACTCAAAATCAAAGACAAACGACTACGTCTAAAAATTAGATTAAAGGATAATAAATGTTAAATAAATACAATAAATTAAAAAACAGCATTTAATTTATTTTATTTATTATAAATTAACTGCTATCTTGAAATATTATTGTGGTTTAGATGTGGGATTTTGGAAAATTACAAGAGTATAGATAATTTAGGAAATAAATTATTAATATTTATTAAAAATTACTAAATATGGTAACAAATTACAATTAAATACAAAAATAGAAAATATATATAAATACACCTATCACCCGATTTACACGGTAGATACGTTCCTGAGAAAAACGTGTAAATCGAAAATTAAAAATTTTCAAGTCAAAACCGTGTAAATCGAAAAGCTTGCAGA
This sequence comes from Schmidtea polychroa, assembly GCA_959609185.1. NCBI lineage: Eukaryota > Metazoa > Platyhelminthes > Tricladida > Dugesiidae > Schmidtea > Schmidtea polychroa. Next base: position 26,409 of record CAUHTR010007642.1, on the reverse strand, counting down.
AAATGCATAATTTTGCTTTCTAACAGTTGTGATTTTTTTCAATATTTTTAGGTGTACACAGAAATAAAAATAAAATGCATTGACAGGTTAAAATATGTAATATATTACGGAAACACTGTTTTTTATTTAATTACAATACATTAAACAGAAGAACAAAAAATAAAACCAAAGGTGTTTTATTATCCTTCATCACTATCAGAAATTACTCTCATTCTTTTTTTTCGGAATCGAAGGTTGGAATTCATTTTCATCACTCGAAGTTACTTATGCCGATTAGATATTTGAAGCAGAAATATTTACATTCTGAGAGGTGGTAATAAAATCGGTTATTAACAATTGCTTCGAATTTTTTGTAAGATCTTTGTAAACTTCTTCATATTGAGCCAAGCAGCGATTTATGTCACGTTGGAATCGTAAAGCCCTTTCTACGTTTGTGTCATTTTGTATAAAATGATTACTCAGCTTTCTTCCCAATGCGAGTCCTTCGCGGATGACTTTAGCAGTGAATGTTACTGGTACTAATTCCTCTTCATCAGATTTTTCAGACTCACTTTCGCAAACTAAGTTAACTAAATCATCCTCACTTAGTTCTTTATCAGCCATTAACTCTGCGATATCATCATCAGTAAAATCATCAAAACCTTCTCCGCCCAATGAATGCGCCATCTGTACTATCTGCGAATATTCATCATTTAACGTTGAAATGGAATGTTCATTTTTGACTACATTTGGCCACAATTTTTTCCAACAGCTATTGAGCGTTGTTTGCTTAATCGCAGTGTATGATAAGGCGATATGCTTCACACAGTCTAATATTGTAAAATTTTTCCAAGCACTAATAACTGTTAAAGATTCATTTTTCTCCATTTGTTCCAAAATATATGTAAAGGCTCGTTTTATGTACAAAGCTTTAAAAGTAGAAATTATACCTTGGTCCAATAGTTGTAATAATGAAGTTGTATTTTTTGGTAAAAATTTTACTTTAACGTTCTCATATTCTAGATCTTGTGGGTGACCCGGTGCATTGTCACTTAACAAAAGCACTTTAAAAGGCAATCCCTTTGAACCTAAATATTTTTTGGCATCTGGGATAAAACATTCATGAAACCATTCAGTAAACATTGCAGCAGTAACCGACGCTTTCTTATTAGCCCTCCAATAAACGGGAAGATTTTTGATGTTTACTCCTTTAAAGGCACGGGGCATTTTTGATTTGTTAATCACTAATGGTTTCATAATATAACCTCCTGAAGCATTGCTACAGAAAAGAATTGTTATGCGATCTTTTGCTGCTTTATGACCACTAGCCGATTTATAAAATTTTGAGACATAAGTCCTTTCAGGCATTTTTTTCCAGAATAACCCTGACTCATCAGCATTGAAAACCTGATCAGGGGTGTATGAATTGTCGTTAATAATTTCTCCAAAATTTGCTGGATATTCTTGGGCTGCATCTACGTCGCCAGAAGCTAGTTCACCTTTTAATTTTAAGCTGTGTAAAGAATGTCTTATTTTAAATCTTTCAAACCAGCCATGACTTGCCAAAAAATTTGGCTTCTTTTCAGTTGAAGAAGAAGATGGTAATTGCTCTACAATTTTTTCGTAAATTCGTACTGCTTTATTTGTTAAAGCGGCCGTATCAATGGGTACTCTTTTTTGTGTTTGATCTTCTATCCAAAGAATTAACGCTTTCTCCATTTTTTCCATTGCGATATTTCTGGTGTATGATGTTGTGCCAATACTCGTGCTGCAACACTTTTTCTAATTGTGTTTTCATTTGTTCTAATAGTTCTTATTGTAGCTTCGTTCATGCTATATGATTTTGCAACATCTACTACTCTATCTCCCTTTCGTAAGCGATCCAAAATTTCGATTTTAGTTTCTAAAGAAATAACTTTTCTTTTAACTTCTTTCGACATTATAAGCCTATAATATTTTTTAATTTATGTTAATTTATAATATGTAATCTAAATTATGCACTCACTTAAAACTTTAAAACTTTAATTTTATGCGAAGAAATACAGACACAGTGTGCATGTGCAGCAAGTCAGCACATAAGCTCGAGATTCCCTGTGAGATGTGTACACAGCGCACGTGTTCAAACACAGTAGCATTTAGTAGAGTGCGATAAAAACAAAAAAAAATTATTTGGAAAACCGTGTAAAACAAGTACCGTGTAAATCGGGGGATAGGTGTATAGTAATTTAATATTGCTATATTTATAAGTAAAATATAAATATTATAATATAAGCAATTATATATTTATACATGTGTATATATAGTAATTAAACAATTACTATTAATAGAATCAAGTACTATTTGCTATTATAAATAGTAAGAGTTTGATATTGAAAGGCAAAAGTTAATTATACTAAGGAAATAAAATCCATCCGCAGAAATTTCAGAAAACTCAAATTTTAAGCCGCGACACAGATTTCCCGATAGATCGGAATTACTCTATTCAAGCAATCAGAAATTAAATCGATACTTTGGAAATATTCATTCACATAATTACGGGAATATGTTAAAACTTAAGGAATTCGTTCAGATCAGTACGTAAATTGAATCGTTGATTTTTGTAACAGCACCAGTATTTACTTTTAGTACTGTAGTGCCCTAGGTAGAAACTTTTAGCAAATCATCTATTAGGAGAAAGTATTGTCTAACTTTTGGGACAATACTATAGTGAGTAAATTTAGGGAACTACCCTCATCTTTTATCTTTCCCCTTGTCGGGTTGTTGGAGTATTTTAGGGCCAGCCTTGAATAACCGATTGACTTTCCTTATAGCGGCAACAGGATTATTTAAATAAAGTTCTAGTATCAAATCATATTATTATATATTTACGCACTAATTGGATTCAGAAGTTTCCCTGTTAGATGTTTTCAGATCAAATGAACCTAATGTAAATCTTCATAAGTCTTAGTTTTTTATTAAGTTTTTCAAAGTAAGAAGCTGCTCCAATCTGTGACAAGCTATATCTCGTTTCAGTTCATCGAACGAATTCCATATACTTAAACGGCTGCAATAAAATAAGAGTTAAAAGCGTTATAAATATATTCTTGTGCCCAATTTTCTATCACACTTACATATAAAACATTAATATTAAGTAATAGCCTTAACATATAAATTTATATAATATCAAGTTAACTTAATATTTTACTTATAATTTGTCAGTAATATATTTATTTCAAATGAAAAAATGAAAATATTAAAATCTTTATTTACAAAATATCACAAGCTACAGATTTCTGAATTTACCATCACACAAAGGGCAATTAGAATTGACTATTTCCAAGCGCCAGTTAGACATTCCTGAATTTTTTGTTATTAATTACGCACTATGAAAAATATCAGATCGAGCGGACATAAATAATTTAACCAATTACAAATCAAAAATCTCACAAAAACAAGTTTAACTTTTAAAAATGAAAAAATTCCGTCAAGTATTCATTTAAACAAAAAAATTTAAAAATTCCACCAAAGCTTCATTTAAACAAATAAATTTAAAATTCCGCAAAAATTTTAATTCAAAAAAATATTTTAAAAATTCCACAAAATTTAATATAAACAATATAATTTAAAAATTCGACCAAGTATTCATTTAAACAAAAATTTTAAAAATTCAGAAAAAAATTAATGAAAGCAACATATTTTAAAAATTCCACCAAAGTTTTATCTAAACAAAATGCATTTAAAAAAAATTAAAAAAATATTTTAAAAAATAAACAAAAAAAGTTAATTTAAACAAAAATTTTAAAAATTCTAAAAACGTTAAAAAACAAAATTCATTTCAAAAATTTCGCTAAAAGTAAATTTAAAAAACATTTTAAAAATTCTATCAAACCCTTATTTAAACAAAAAAAAAGATTTTAAAATTTCCCCGAAAAGTTAATTTTATAACATAAATAAGAAGCGGGATTGGATTGTTTTTAAGGAGACTATAGAGAATACAAGTTGCATATTTATGTCCAGCTCTATGATAAACAATAAATATTACCTTCCCCATAAATTACACAATCATAAGCTCCACATAATTCACAAACTTTAAAATCTCCGTCACACAATTCCAATGATTTACAGCATCTCGGAATAATGTGATTTCTGGCGCATTTACTGGCAAATAAATTGAATTCGCAATTTTCTCCACAAATTCCACAAGTGAATTTTCTATGAAACGATTCAAAGTTTTCAATTTCAGTGGAAAGAACTCCAAATTCCATTTCCAGCAACGATCGAGATCTGATTTGAGCAGTTTCAATTGCTTCAATAATATCTGATTTGTGGGGAATCGATTGCAATTTGCCCGCCATTGCCAACACGAAAAAGCAGTCGTCTCTGTTCGTATCTCCTGCATCAAGGTCACAGAATCCTTCAAGCCAATAGGAAATGTTCTTGCTAATGATGATGATTTCCAGGTTTTGTATTTTCTCAATCTCCAAATGCCTATGATTCGACTCAGATATCATGTGGTTGACATTCAACGGATACCCAAAGAACATACAAAGATATCTAGCTAATTGAAGATTGTATAACGATTTTTCTTCATCGTCTTCACCGAATTTCAGAAGCTTTTGTAAAGCCTCGTGGTAATTGATCTTCTTATTCATATACTTGTGCCTTAATTCTTCCACCGCATCCTGCTTCCAGTAAAACGATTTATTATCATCCATTAGCAGATACAACAGCTCTTTCTCTGGCATTATCGATATGAGAACAATTCCACATCTGATTGACACGTTGTCACGCTTCGCTAATTTATCGGTATCGATTTTCACAAATCCCAAATGGACAGCGTTCGGAGAAACAAATGCCGATATAAAATCAACGTTCCCATTCAGTTCAGGAGTTTCGAATGTAATTTCATTTAATACGATATTTTCAGTATTCGTATCGATTTTTATTGCAAATAAACTCCCGTCATGGGCTGTTACATAGACCATGTTCTCTTTCACTACAATCCCACTGATCTCATCGTCGGATGGTAATTCTAGCCGATAAACGGAAGCGCTTAAATCATATTCCCTTGTAAGTTCGATTTCAGCAAACAGCAATTCCGACTCATAACCGACTATTAATGTTTTGTTTTTCATTGACCAGACGATTTTTTTCACTTGAGTGTATTTTAGTTGATCGTTAATTGTAATTGCATTAGCAAGGGTTGCCACTGATGTTTTGTTACCATTTTCACAAACTATCCGATAGGGATATGCGATTATTTTCTCATTGGAATAGAACACGGATATAAGATAGAGATCATTGGAAATATCACAAAATTGAATAGTTTTAGGGATCCCACATTGCTTGTCTAATTGAAAGCAATGAATATTTTCACATTTGGATTCAAACTGCTCATTGACAATCCGCCACACAGTCACAATTCCTGACTCACTTAGTAATGCAATTAAACAATATTGATTGTGATCGGATTGTCTCATTATTGAACTCCAACTGAAGCTGATTAATTTTAGATCGTTTTTAATTTGTATATATTCATTAATATCAGTGCAAGTTATTAGCCCGTTCTCATCACAATTGCCTTTCAACAAATTACTCTATATTAGGATTACTTAAATGTTTCCCTACATTTATCATTACCTTATAAAATGTATGGTACCTCTCGAGCATGTCGAATTCCTAAAATAAACCTTATTATATTGGGTGAAATATTTGTTAAATTCAAATATTTAAATCAATGCGCTAAAATAATAAACTGGCGAATCAAAATCAACGATAAAAATTTGAACCAATAAACTGAATACTGAAATTAGTTCCATTTATATAATCCTCCAATAGTGTGGTGGTTATTTGATTTTTTTTGTCATAATAAAAATTATGATTTAAATTAATTGTGATTAATAATATTGATTTATTGTATTAATTGAATTTGTAAAAAATTAATATTAATTTATTACAATTAACCCTCTCCGTATATTTGTCGAATATATTCGACATTAAAGCAAGATGTCACTTCCAGTTTCATAGGCCATTGCAAAAGTACATCGTTTTCACCGCGCATTATGAAAAAGAAAACAGAAAGATGTGTCCCTTTTCCAGCTTTGAATCCATCGGGATGAAGCTGAAGGCACATTTTGTAACCGTTTTTGTGGGAATAGAACGGGTCACTATAAATATCAGCATTATTTTTTACACGGAGAGGGTTAATTAAATTGATTTATCGAAAATAATTATATTACATAAAATTTATAGTATTTTAATTAATTGTATAAATAAGATTGATTTATTGAATTCAATTTATTTGATATAGAATCGAATAATAAAATTTTTATTGATTATTTTTTTTGTTGTTTAATATTAAAAGCAATTATTTAAATTAATTGAGATTTATAAATAATTAATAACAATTAATAAAATTGTATAGATTTATTGTATAATTTTAATTTTAAAAAACTAATAATTTATTACAATTAATTAAATTGATTTATCGAAAATTATATTACATAAAATTTATAGTATTTTAATTAATTGTATAAATAAGATTGATTTATTGGATTCAATTGTATTGAGTTAAAATCAAATAATAAAAAAAAATTATTAATTTTTTTGTTAAATATTGAAAACTATTATTTAAATTAATTTAGAAATAATTAATATTAATTAATAAATTATATTAATTTAGAATCAATTAATAAAAATATATAAAATGTTAGGACATAACTAAAGATTTCATTAATTTATTTTGTTGTCGTTAAATATTGTTATTAATTGTATTAATATTTAAAATTTCAATTAATTGTAATAAATAAAATTGATTTAATACGTTCAATTGCATTAGTTAATATTAATTATTAAAAATCAATAAATATTTTTTCGATACATTTTTTGCAGTTTATAATATTTCAATTAATTATAATTGATAATGAAACTGATATTTTAATTAATAAATAATTATAAATTACTATATTGATTTATTACTATTAATATTAATTTATTTTAAAATTATTTTTATTATGTTAATAATTTAAACTTACAATTTGCCACAATTTATTCGATCGATTTTGTTCCAAGATAAAGATTCTGCCATTAGAATTCTGAATACCTAAATAACTCCTATACAATAATAATCATTATCATATGAAATATGATTTATACCTGACAACAACTACATTCAAAGGACTCCATTCTACTCGGACAATATCTATGCTTTCATCATATTGACATGATGAATAATTCTCGTCTAATAATAACTGGTAAATTTTTTCGCATTTTATTTTATTTTCTTCAATAGCATTTTGAAAATTAAAATCCTTTACGCGCAAAGGATACTTTGGATTTTTAAAATCTATCGGAACCGTGTGTTCATTTAAAATATATTTTTTATTCTGACTACTTGGATGAAATCCTATTGCCTTTAAGACAAAGATTAATGTTATCAAATTTCATTTTAAAATTACTTACTGCAATTTCTATAGAGTCTCGGTGATGCATTACTAAATATCCATTTTCAGAGGATAAAACATTTTTTGGATAAAATTTGCCAGGTGAAATATATTCAATGATTGATACATCAGAATTAGTCAATTTAATTTTTTCAGTCATATTCTACAAAAGTTATTACTTAATTAAAAATAATTACTTAAAATAATTACTTACCAATATAATTAAATAACAAATAATTGATAAATATATAAAATTTGATAAAAATTATAAATTAAAATTAAGAGTTAAATATATTAGTTAATTTAAACAATTTAAATTAACGAAATATCAGAATTTGTAAATAAAAAATGTGATTAAAATGATTTATAATTTATCAAATATTGAATAATTTTTTAATTTTAAAATTCAATTAAGTTAAAAAATACAAATTTATGTTAATTTAAAATGAATGTTAAATTATATTTCCTTTTCCAATCATATTATTAAAAAAAATTACGAGATGGTTTGATCAGTTGTCTCTTTGTTGATGAAAAATATCAAAGTTATCCGCATTATGAAATTATCAGTTTTATCGGAATCTCATTCGATTTCTTAATCAGTCGACTTTATAGTAGTATAAGATCTTCTCCTGATGAGGATTTTTGTTTTTTTCATAAAATTCCTAATTATTTTTATGTAGGTCACGGAAAAGAATTGAAGGACAATCCACATTTTATGATTTTTATTGACTGTGTGAAATGGTATAAATATTGATGTACTTATGTTTGCTGCCATGTTGTTTGAAATTGTCGAAGTTGAATTATTAATTTTTTTCAAATATTTTCAAATACAGTAAAAATTAAACCATGAAAGGTAATGATAAAAGAAAATAATTCAAATGTTACTTAATTATACGGTAACTTATTTTATTTATTAATTATATCAAAATAGATAATCCTTAGTTCAATATATTATTCGAGGAATATACATTGTCATAGATTACAGAACATGTTTTTCCCACAGTGATATAAATATCGTTTTTGATTTAAGTTTCTATAATTAGACAATTCCCCAATCAAAAATGAAATGACTATTCTGATGCTATTATTAATTTCCAATCACAATGATGGATTTTCGGAATGTGAGTGAACTTTGAAATCATTTCCGCATATCGATATGTAGATTCCTAAGCCATAAAATTGATTCAATAAAATTTTTGAATTCCACACACCATCATATATTGCACAACATCTAGAAATCCATCTGAAGATTTGTTTGTTTCTTAGGAAATCAATATCTTTTTTCTTTGGTTCGATTTTCAATTGCTAGGCAATTATCCATCTCGGAATTAACTGAATTTATTTCAAGAGTACTACTTACTAATACTTACTAATAATATGGAAATATCAAATGTTTAGTTTTAGATGGCTAGTTGATTATATTTGATTAAGAATGTCTTTTATCGGATCCTAAAATTTATTAAATCTGTTTTTATTATTCATCATCAATCTAAACTGTAGATTTTTAGGATATTTGTGAACTTTGGAATTTCTTTAATTATTTCGATCTTTTGGGTATTATTTTATAAGTCGGATAGTTTCTTACTCCTCATGTCCTTTCGAATCAAATAACCAAAAACCCAACACAGAACAACTTTATTCAATCTTTATCACAAATACAAGTAGTCACTCGATTTGCAGCTTTCCTCCGTAGACAATCGTTATCATAATGTAGGTTTCCCAAGTGGTAATCATCTCTCTGGTACGATAGGTTATAATTTTCCTTAGATTTACTCAAATTATTTGCTCTTTGATTCTCTTTGATTTCGTAAGTCCACGTCAATTTTGTTTCATCGCCCAACTGGCAACTCGTCTCTTTTCAGCTTTTCCTTTTATACTTTTCTAAAAGGCTTTATCAATATTATATTAATTCGTCCATGAATTACCGACATTTCCTAATAATTATCGCATTTAGCCAACCGTTAATTTAATCCTTGTGGGGATTAACGGTTTCCTTTGTCTCGAGCCTCTCATTAGATCTCTCAATTGACTGACATTTTGGATTTGGTTAAAATGGTCCTTCTGACGGTTTCTGTTGCTTATATTGGTGAAGTGTGCGTCACTTACATGGATTTTCTCTACCACTATGTGTGCAAACATGTCCTTTCTCTTTTTTTTCTCTTCTCCCTTCAGAGCCGGTCTGTAGTCGATATGCACTTGTCGTAGTGTGTTCGATCATGATACAGGTTTAGCTAATGACTTAAATATTTAAAGAAAATCGAGGTGTCTATCAATTGGAGGTACATGTGCGATTCTCCTCCCTGTCATGTTATTCCAATTTCTGACGTCTCATTTATTATTCATTTTCCACTGATATTTGAACTTCGACAAGATAGTCGGTTAATTTAAATCAAGATCAGCCCTTTGTAGCTCCACCCTAGATGGTGATTGCAATTTACGCTGATTTCGCATTAAATCGTCAAGTCTCTGCCTAGAACTTCTTTGTTACGCCTATCACATTCGGTGGTGCAAGAATAGTGAGAGTTGGAAACCATGATAAACCATTGGTAGTGACCGGATTATGTGGAAGTGATATATGTATACCATTTTTTCGGTGGTTAAAGTAGAAATAAGAAACTGGTACCCGTACAAAATCAACATTACTTTATTAAATTTTTGGTGCACACAGGGACTCAGAATTATTTTGTTATGTCTTATGATTTTTCTCCAGAAAATTTAATATGTTAGATGTTTTGACAATTTAAACCACTAGAACTCGATAAAGGTCTTCCTTACCTGTATTAAATTTAGAGTTTGTATATTTTTGCTGCAGGAGATGGACAGTTCATGTCACACCTTTAATATGAAAACTTTGATAACAAACTGCTGCACATTTTAAAAACTAAAATCAAGTGAAATATTTTCTCTTTAAATTTATACAATAATCATTGAGACTCAGTGATGAATCTCTACAAAACCTAGAAATACAATTCAAACGTTTTAAATTTCATTTCTAAAAGCCAATTGAAACTATTAAACTTAGTTCTAGTTCAGTGGTGGCCAACCCAAATCAATCGAAGGGCCAAATTTTCGGAAAAATACTATCACAGGCCAAAATAAATATAACTCGTTTTTACGATTCAAGTAAACTTAGAATCAATTTTTTAAATTAAAAACATGCTTAATTCGAATATGAATTCTAAAAAAGACAATTATTAGAATCTAGTTAGTGGAATGAAAATTAATTAATTCCATTCTGGTGTAATGTGACGTCATATATCATTTGCCCACCTAACTTTATCGAAGGGCACCTATGTAAATAAAATTAATTATCTCCTAGAAATTCATTATGAAATTAGTTAAAATAAAACAATGTGTATTATTCATTTATTATTTATTATTCATTTTCCACTGATATTTGAACTTCGACAAGATAGTCGGTTAATTTAAATCAAGATCAGCCCTTTGTAGCTCCACCCTAGATGGTGATTGCAATTTACGCTGATTTCGCATTAAATCGTCAAGTCTCTGCCTAGAACTTCTTTGTTACGCCTATCACATTCGGTGGTGCAAGAATAGTGAGAGTTGGAAACCATGATAAACCATTGGTAGTGACCGGATTATGTGGAAGTGATATATGTATACCATTTTTTCGGTGGTTAAAGTAGAAATAAGAAACTGGTACCCGTACAAAATCAACATTACTTTATTAAATTTTTGGTGCACACAGGGACTCAGAATTATTTTGTTATGTCTTATGATTTTTCTCCAGAAAATTTAATATGTTAGATGTTTTGACAATTTAAACCACTAGAACTCGATAAAGGTCTTCCTTACCTGTATTAAATTTAGAGTTTGTATATTTTTGCTGCAGGAGATGGACAGTTCATGTCACACCTTTAATATGAAAACTTTGATAACAAACTGCTGCACATTTTAAAAACTAAAATCAAGTGAAATATTTTCTCTTTTAAATTTATACAATAATCATTGAGACTCAGTGATGAATCTCTACAAAACCTAGAAATACAATTCAAACGTTTTAAATTTCATTTCTAAAAGCCAATTGAAACTATTAAACTTAGTTCTAGTTCAGTGGTGGCCAACCCAAATCAATCGAAGGGCCAAATTTTCGGAAAAATACTATCACAGGCCAAAATAAATATAACTCGTTTTTACGATTCAAGTAAACTTAGAATCAATTTTTTAAATTAAAAACATGCTTAATTCGAATATGAATTCTAAAAAAGACAATTATTAGAATCTAGTTAGTGGAATGAAAATTAATTAATTCCATTCTGGTGTAATGTGACGTCATATATCATTTGCCCACCTAACTTTATCGAAGGGCACCTATGTAAATAAAATTAATTATCTCCTAGAAATTCATTATGAAATTAGTTAAAATAAAACAATGTGTAAGAATTAGTTCATTAAATAAAATGAGAAATATATTCTTTTATTACATTGAAATGTTTTAGAATTTGTCATTTAAAATTCAAAATAATTTAAGACAATTAATTACTAATACAATGAAATTAATTCTAAAAATCAGAAAATAATTAAAAATTGTTCCATAACTTAATTAATTTCAATGCAGAAAATCGAAAGAACCAACATTTCTTTCATATGGACCTTAAAAAGATTTGTCGAATGCTCAGCAATAATAAATGTTCACTTCCAAGGAACTGCCCTGGTAATATAATTTTAGTTACAAATAAATTTTAAGAAACACGCTAACAATTTTCCATAAATTGTGATTTACATAATTCTCATTAAAACCTTGCAGGATAGGACTTTTGAACAAAAAAATACAAAAATTTCATACAATTGTTATTGTTCATATTTTATTTACTTTGAAAACCTTTCAATATGACCAATCAAATAACATTTTGTTCCTTTAAAAATTCTTTTAAAATACTAAACATTGAAATTAACTTTAAAACTTGAAAAGCATTCAAATCATTTGAAGGACGTATTTTACACTGATAATGCATTTTATAAACAAAATATTTTTTCATAAAATCGAAATTGTTATTTATTTTTTCCCCTCAACCATTATAATATGATATCCAAATTTAGTTTTGATAGGTGGATCAGTATACTTCGGATTATCCAACGATGATATAGGAAGCTCAAATGCTGCATCCTACATTTAAATAATGATAAACATACTGTTTACATAAATATAACCTGGAAAGGACCAACCATAGATCCTCTTGTCATCCAACCCAAATCTCCACCTGATCGCGCTTTATCTTCGCTATATTGTTCTGCTACTTGGTTGAATTTCACACCGGATTTTAATTTTTCCATTGCTTCTAAAACTTTACTCTGTTTCTCACATAATATATGACGAACCTTTACAGCATTTCCACCTTTAATTTTTTTTTCTTCTGTTGCATTGTTGGATTTCTCTGCATTTTTGTTTCCAGTGCTTTTGTTTGCAGCTTTAGGTTTTGGCATTTCAAATAAAATACATTTAATCTCGAAAAGAATTATTTAAACAACTTAGAGAAATAATTATGCCGTATAACTTCGTTTTCATGTGATCTTTTTATTTGTTTTCAAAATATTTTTGCAATTGCTTGTACAAAATTATTTTATGAAACAAAATATTTTAAAAATTTTTAACAAAAAATTGATATCTTCATTCAATGGGTCACAAAATATTTCCTGTTCTGTTTCTAGTTTATTTAATTAATCTTTTTTCAATATTAGAATTTTCTTATTAATGCTTACCGTCATAGTTAACATAGTTAAAATATATATTTTTGATTTATTCTTAGAATACAATGTTTTTATTTTACATCTATTTAAATAACCTTTAATACGTCATGTGCCCTACCCGAGGAGACATACTATCAATGAATATTTTATATGGTTGAAGTACTCTTTTTAGGATTGTAAATAGGAGTTGCTGAGTTGGAAATAAGGCGACTTGACAAATCTCCTTCGCAACCTCAAATAATATTAGTTAGATCACGTAAAACCCGCTGCTAAGCAACATTGATATTATGACACTAGCGCGTGACTGTCAACAAAAGGTGAGTTCCACTTTCAGAACGGTTCATACTATGATGCACTTTGGATTCACAGACTACTGTTAGAAGGATTGCGTTAGTCTTAAATTGAATTATTCCCTATCTTATTTCCATCTTTATCACCACATCTTGTTATAAATTCGCAGTATTTTTATTAATACAATCATTAGAAATTCTTCATGATTTGATATGAGATGAATAGATTTAATTCAAATAATATGCTACAAAAAAATAACAAATTAAAGTTTAGGGTTTATTTGAATCGTTCTCAACATTTCGCAAAAACTTTTAGGTTTGTTGTACGATGTAGGCTTCTTTACTCTGTCATTGGTGGATACTTTTGAATGCATTTCAATTTTTTCACTTCCTTTTCTTGAACTTACGGCATTTCGGTCATCTCATGTCTTTGATGAGTTTACTCGGCTTTTTTACTTAAACCACGCAGTTGACCAAGTTTCCAGCGGTTTGGTATTGATCTTATTCAGTCTCCAATTCTCCCTAATATCGATTTTATCCCTGTCAAATTTCTCTTGAAGTAATTGATTGGCTTGTTATTCCTCCTGGTTTATGTAAACTCGAATCACATAGATTCAGTTGCTTTGCAATTTTTATGTACCCATTCTTCTCTAAATCTTATATCAGTATGTCAGTAATCATTCCACTTAATTAAAAATATAACATAGTAGGTGAAAGTGTCACCGCTAGTCCATGTCACCAATGGACCAACCCCCCTGGAAAATATCTAGGTCGGCTCAGAATTTTATATAGGTCACGAATATATATGGTATGAATATACAAAAAAATGCGAAATGAGATCCAAAAATCTTATATTAGTTTCGGATTTATTGCTACGCAGGATGATCTTGTGACAAACCCAGTGCGTTATTTGTGGTGATGTTCTGTCGAACGATGCCATGAAGCCCTCAAAACTCACTAGGCATTTAAATTCAGAACCAAAAGAATTTTTTGAAAGAAAATACACCGAATTAAAAAACTGCAAGATACTAATTTTTAATGTATCACACACAAATACTAGTGCTCTGAGAGCTTCATATAAAGTAGTATTCCGAATTTCTAAAGCTAAAATACCATACACAATCCGGCAGTTTCTCATTGCAGGATGCATTAAGGATGTCTGCTTCGAAATGCTGGATGAGCAGGTTGAAAAGGTGTCCCAAGTGTTTATCTCAAATAACACTATAGATCGACACATTGTTGATCTGGCTCATGATATGGAAGATCAACTGATAGATCAGATTAAAATAGCAAAGTATTTTTCTTTACAGCTGGATAAAAGTGCGGATCAGCCAACATGGCAATTCTGATGGTATATGTAAAATTCCAATAAAAAGACGACTATTTCTTTTCTGCAGAATTATCTACAAATACCACTAGTTCTGAAATATTCAAAGTGCTGACAAATTACATTGTTGGCAAATGCGGGCTAGATTTCAAATTCTGTGTTGGTATATGTTCGGATGGCTCAGCAGCCATGACTGGGCGGCATTCCGGTGTTGTTACGCAAATTAAAGTAATAGCATCTGAATGCAAGTCAACACTTTGTTTCATTCATCATGAGAGCATTGCTACCAACAAGATGTCAACAGAACTGAACATTGTGCTCAGTGAAGTTGAAAAAATTGTGAACTATGTGAAATCAAATGATTTGAATTCAAGACTGTTCACTGTATTGTGTGTTGATATAAAGATTTAATATATAACGATTAGTATTAAAAGTAATGGTTGATGGAATCAAGATTATAGAATTTTCTAAGCATGCTTTGAGCAAATAAAATGACATATTTAAGGTTAAATAAAAAAAATTAGTAAATGTCGCACCGCTCCCTAGTACTATCGGAAAGTTTTCTACCGGTCCGCCAAACGGAAAAGTTTGGGAACCACTGCTCTACATCATTCGATGTGTCAATTTTTTTCTTCTTTTGGAATTGCTAAATTTTCATGTTCCTGAACCAATGAATCGCCATTGACAAATACGTTTAATGATTTAAAAGAATCACCGTCATCGTTTTGGCTTGTTTTCTTTAAAAATTGAGGTGATTTTGGTTGATTTATCCATTACTACTTGTCGCTTTGGTCAATACTGATGTTAATTATCGCGTCTATGTGAGCGTTGTTTTTGGAATTGTACTTATCTATGTGTGCACACACAGACACGAACGATGTTTCTGAATTTTATTAAGTTATTGGAATTTTTTTGGATTTATGTTTTGAAGTTTTCTAGAAGTTAGATTTTGTTTTAAAAGAATTTTTTGTTGGCAAGTTTTTGAAAATAAAGATTTTTCCAAGCCTTTTCCCTTGTTTACTATTTTCGGAATGGATACGATGATTCAGGAAAGTAAAGGAGACGTAACTGTGACTAATGATGGAGCAACTATGAAGGATTTACTAATTAAAACAGATCAATGGATGACTGAACCGGCTAATGAAGCAGAAAAGTATTCGGAATCGATTATTAAAAAGATGTCAGAAACGCTCTAAAACAAAATCGAAGTTCTAATTCACGATGGATTTGATTTTGCAGAATCTATGCGAAGAATTTACCATGGTATCAGAGCGTCGTTATCTTCTGGGGGCTACGCGCCAGAAAAGCGAATAATGGCGCAGGTGATATTGATAATTTCAGATTATTAATTATTATTTTTAATTTTTTATACATGAACATCATGCAATTAAAATCAATTTTGAAAATTTTAAATCATTTAAGACATTTTAAATCAGTTTTGGCGACCCTTCCTTCCCTGATTTTTAGAGTTAGTTTACCGAGTGTCTTTTAAAGGGCTATAAGTTTATGCAGTTTAGAGGAGTCATGCATTTGCCTCAAAGTAAAAATGTTTCGGTCACGAGGTAGGGTCTCACTTGTGTAAGTGCCAAGGGATTGGGGAGTTTGGTACCCAGTTCACCGAGGAAAATGAAAAGGTGCTGCTATGGGCCCCAGCACTCTTTAAAATTGGGTAGCGAGGCAGACAGTGTAAATGGGAATGAAATAGCTGAGGTTTTGCGAGCTAATTCAATGTTGAGTGGGAGTGGAGTAATAGGTTTTGAGGATTGTTTTTGTCGGATGGTGAAGAGTCAGAGGGATATTAATTATATTATGGGAGAAAGGAAAGAGAATGTGTTCCATTCGGCATTTATTGAGAGATTAACGAAACAAGGATTTGAAGTATTGTTAAAGATTGATCTAAATGATAAAGATTTTGTACAATTATTGAAAGAGTATGACGATAAGAAATTAGTATGAGTAACCAAAGAAAGGGGTCAGATAGACCAGCAAAGGTTAATTGATTACAAAGATCTGGAAGACAGAAGGATATTATCTGATTATGATATACAACACGAATCCGAACCCGATTTAGTTTTGCTATTGAGCAGTGGCAAGCAAATATTTATCAAAACTCTTACTGGTAAGACAATTATTCTAGACGTTGAATTCAGTTACACGATTGAAAATGTAAAAGAAAAAATTCTAGACAAAAAAGGAATTCCTGTAGATTATCAAAGGTTAGTCTACGCGGAAAACCAATTGAAAAATAAAAGAATATTGACCGATTATAACATCAAAGTAGTATCAACAGTTCACTTGCAACTCAGGCTGTGAGGTGGAAACGAAGACGAGATTTTAGAAGAGGGCTTATGGAAAAATTGAATGCAAAAAGGAAAATTAACGAGATTGAGAAACAAGATTCTCAACGATATAAATGAGAAGTAAGCCAGTGAATGGTTGGACGAATATGAAAATCAAAAGGCAAAGTCTAGATGAAGAATTGGGGCATCTGAGAACTATTAGATAAAGACTTGCAAAAGATAGAGGAAAAGCATCAAATGATTGGGGAACTAATGGCAAAAAGGCAAATCAATCTTTTGAGGAAGAGAAGGAAAATGAGAATGATGACACAATCAAGAAAAATAATTCAGTACGTAAAAGAAAACTAAAAAGTCTAAAAAATCACATTAAAAAAAATTGTGATTTGTTCACTCGGCAGTAGACTTTACAGGATCGTTCGAAATGTTGGGCTGAAAACTCAATGAGTTTAAAAACGCTATATAAAATAATAAATTAAGAATTAAGTTAGGAGGGGAATCAGCCAAGTAAAAAGGAAGAGTAAAGAGTGAGACGAAAAAACCGATAATCCGAAATAAAAAGAACAGAAAAACCAATAAAAAGAACCCGAAATAATTACCTAAGCAAGAAAAATAATATAAAAATAATATTAATAAAAGAAAGAAATAACGAGAAAATTAAATAATAATATCAAACCCAAAAAATAGAAATAATAATTAAGGAAAAACAAACAAGATAGAAAAACACGAGAAAATACCCCAAAAATCAACAAAAGAAAGGAAAATAAGAATAGGAAAATTAGTTGTTAATAAAATCGTTAAAAATAATAAAGAAAACATAAGAAAAGAATAAAAAAGAGAAAAAAACGATTAAAAATACAATAATACAACCGCACTGGATTCTGGACAGAGAGCGTCTGTACTGGAGCGGCTGATTCCCTCAGTTATAAAATTTTCACTCTAGAATACTGCTACGCAACTAGTTTCGATCTAACCATCATCACACCAGATAACGAAATAATCAACCGATATCCAATCTATTGTAGACTACTAGTTCAACTCTCAACAGGAAATCATGTAATGTAGTAATTTATATGCATTTTATTTATCACGGTATTAGTAATCATAATGTTGAATTAACTATTAAAAGCTTTTTCTCTATTCTCTTGAATTTATTAATTATGATGACATGACTTATTTAGTACTAATATGAAAATATGATGAATGAATTAATTTAATGACGATAATGAAACGGTTTATTCAATGATGAAAAGTACTATTTAATGATATGTAGACGAGGATAGCAGTGTTCGGAGATTTATTTAATGCCCGTAAGACGTCTGTATTGTTGAGGTCTGTAAATTAAAATTAAAAATTTAAATAAAATTTAGGATAATAATTCAAATAGAAAGTAAGTGAAGAAAAAAGACAAATAAAAGCGGGATCGCGCACAGAATCAATATAAAGGAAAGTGTGATGGAAACAGTATTAGAAAATGCCAAAAGCAATTACGAAAGGCGAGAATCCGGAAATCCGAGAAAAATCAATAAATGGAAAAATCATCGAAATAAAATGGGAAAACGGGACAGGTATAGATTAGCTAATGGTCAACAAGATGATGATTAGGGATTTATCAGAAAATGGTTAGGAAGGGTCGAAAAACATTCAAATGTATGAAAACAGAAAACGTTAATTAATTAATTAATTGGCTAATCGAAAACCCGAGCTAATGGGAAACCCGAGCCAATGGAGAACCCGAGAGATAAAGGAAACCCGAGCTGGGTAAACAAGAAGAAAAGCAAACAAAAGGAAGATTTGGGCCCATTAGCTTGACACAATGATTAATGGGAAAAGAGTAAGGAGAAGATAGCACGCGTAGGAAGACCGGTAGGGCCATTAATTATCTGGATTCGTTGGACCATTATGGGTGACAGCCGAAGCAAATACGTAGGAGCAAATGTCAAATGAAAGATTGGCTCGGCAATAACCATTTGTCATCCTGATTTCGAGGAGTATATAAGCAAAGGGAAAATCAGAGAAAATCGGCATTTTGCCTCAGCTAGGGTTCGAAGAATTAGACTGTAGAGGAAAAGCTGGTAGACGAATTAGGGAAAGTAGGGAAAAGAAGAAATAGAATTAGGATTACGGAAAGGTGAAAAGGAATCAAACCAAAACAGAAACCGAGGAAAACGAGAGTCAAGAGAATCTAAAGGATCAAAAGGTGAATATTGTTTGTCTGCAAAGCTTCAACGCCGAGCGGAGAATCGTATACAACTTTGATTGGTAATTGTAGCGTGATAATAAATTGTGAACCTGTTGTTTCAAAATACGTTGGGTCGTTCATTGTTTTGATTTAAAGAACACAGGAGTCAGAGAGAACCGACTTGAAATAATCCAAAACCCAACAGTATGACTAGTACGAGTAGTGTAACTATGAAGAATGGTACTCATGAAAATTCATGAATTTAATCGTTCAACCTGAGAAAGTCTGAGGGGATATTCAGCAAATCGACAAATAGAGTCGTACGGNTGTTAATACTTGTATCGATAAGGCACAGATCGTCTTGCTGGATGATTGGTCACGGGAATTGAGAGAAATTTTGGAGGGTGTGAATGAAATTGGAAGAGTGGAGGCGATCAGTTCTCTGGCTCGGTAACAGCGATGAAATCCATTTATACCTTTCTGTAGGCAAGAAAAGAGAGCTTCCGTCTCGTAGTAGGATAGACATCGCGAAGGAGGACTTGACTTTCGTTCAAACCATTTATCTTGTAGGGGAAACACCTCTCACAGGAATAGAGTAGACCTAGTAAATCCAATTTCTACATTCTCCTGATTTGTACTTTTAGAGGTTTTAATCGCCAACTCGTCGACAGTCGGTATCGCAAAATCGTATATACATTCCGCTGTAAACACTCTTAAAAATCCCGATCTTCGTTCGTCGATAAGAATCATTGATAATTAGGCAGTAAACATCCAGCAGGAATTCATGTAGACAAATGGTAGTAGATGGTAACGAGAAATCGCGATAAACCAGTGATAGGCGTTTACCCGAGTCAGCGAGGACAGATCACAATCACAAATTTGGAATCAACACCAAATTGGCAATAGAAATGGGTGATGCCTGAGAGAAAATAGATTATCCAATTTACATAAATAGTTTAGAATCAATACCCGAGATAGTAGAAATTCTACAACATGGCACGAATGCTGTGAAACTAACATAAACATATACGCGTCAAAGAGACCATCCCGCAGGTGGAGATGACAGGCGATCATCCTCTGCACTTCTTTTGGCGAAAATACACCTTTGGCGAACATGACGATTTTGTTTTTGCACTTTAGCGAGTGAATAACAGTAACGCTAGAAAATGGGAACTGATGTCAATTATTCGATGACGTAATAACGAGAATGATATGCGCGTATACCTTAGTATCATATTACACACACACCGGACGGTAAATTATTCGCTAGTATTTCTCGCACAGTGAAAATTTCCACTAAAACAAATATATCATCGACCAATCGTTTAAACTGCGAGAATCAACGGAAAATGAATCTCCCACCAACCGGCCCTAGACCGTGTTTCTCGTGTGCTGACAAAAATGCACTCCTGAAGAAGTATGCCGATTATATTGGAACGTTGAAACGGAAGATTGACACTCTAGAAGGCACCTGGATTTACCCCAGCCTTAATGAAGGAGACTCAAATGAAAATCCTCAGACTCGA